>BDUI01001721.1:108482-138421 GCA_002335545.1 Apodemus speciosus | reverse complement strand
GGCTGGCCTCGAACTCAGAAATCCGCCTGCCTCTGCCTCCCAAGTGCTGGGATTAAAGGCGTGTGCCACCATCGCCCGGCTACCTACTCCCTTTCTTAGGACAGCATACCCTAGCAAGTGTTTGAGTTTGTCACACAAAAGTGACAAGCATTTATTAGAAACTACTTCATTTCTGATCTTCTCTGCCTTGGGGTAGTTATATATGGTGCAACAGTCTCTCTATGCTGTACAGTGGAGCCCACCCTAACCCCCAGTCAGTGACAATCTCAAGGGGAAAACATCTATGCAATCAAAGGAAGCAACACTATGCATTCTCTTGCTACACTTAAGCTAAGATATCTGATAGATGATGCAATAGCACGCATCTTAACTTATCACATTTTTAAGGTATGGTGGTTTTACTAGGATATAATTCCTAAAAGTGATATTTTTGGTGGGTCTTGGGATGTATTTGTAGCTTGATTTACAGAGTACTTGCCTAGCATGCATGAAGCCAGAGATTCAAACTTCTATACCATCTGAACTGGATAGAGCTTGCATGCCTGTGATAACAATACGTGCAAGGTAGAGGCATAACCTTCAGGAGTTCAACCTCACCCTTAGCTACATGAATTCAAGATCAGCCTGGAAAACATGAGACCCAATAAATRTATAAATAAAAAATGAAGTAGAACTAAACCATAAAGTATATTTTTGAAATCTGGTTTCTTCAAGAAGTAGTAGCCTTAATGTTTCTTTATTATAGATGTAAGTACGTCATCAATGAACACTACGTGGACTGAGTGAGGTAGGAAACTTTGGAGATATGGAGCTGATAGAACAGCCACAACCCCAAATATGCCCTGAGATAGCTCCACCAAATTGACCGTATCAATCTTGAAAGAGTCTTTGTGAAAAAATTTCAGGTCTGAATTCACACACAAACAAAAGATGCTTTATAAAGCCAGTCTCTGTGGCCCAGTAGATTGAATAAAGGCTAAATAGATTTTCTACATATTTTACATTGTATACATTGTGTGTCATCACAAAATAAAAGCTTGTTTTTGCCAGCTCATTTCAACATATTTAGCTAAAGGATATTGTCCTAGTTTGCTGTGATAAACAACATGACCAAAAGTCACTTGGAAAGGAAGGGGTTTGGGGCCTTCAGGTTACATTCCATCATCCATTGAGGATTATGCTTAAGGAAAAGTTCAAGCAGGAACATGGAGGCAGAAAYGGAAGCAGAAGTCATGGAGGAGGAAGAAGAAATGCTGCTTACTGAATTGCTTCCATTGGGATTGCTCAGTTGTATTTCTTAAACAGCCCAGGCTACCTGCCTAGAGATGGAAGGTTAACTCAATTCCTTTTAGATTTATAATCATCCATATATATGTATTTCAAATCTACCAAAGGACAATTTAATAATATAGGATTTCCCATCTATATTTGAGCCAGATTGTCTTCCCTCATTTGTGTCTTGGAAACCTAGTTTTCTATTCAGTTTTCTTTCAGAAACAGTTTCTAGAAATATCATAAAGTGTTTGGATATTGACCTCCTCCTTATCAACACTTTTAGTCAAATGGAAAGATTGGAGTTGTTAAATTTCAGATGACACAAGGTTTTTTTAAAGAGATGGACAGCATAAGGAATTTGAATTCACTGAGTTTTGGACAGGTAAAATCCAATGAGATTATAAAAAAACACACAAAAAAAAACAAAAAACAAAAAACAAAAAAAAACAAAAAACAAAAAAAACACCAAAACCCCCAAAACAACAACAACAACAACAACAACAACAACAACAACAACAACAAAACACTTTATTGAGGTTTAAGCAGCAAGTAGTTAAGTGTCTGTGCTTGTGTAGATCAGGTATTGGGGTTTCAATAACTCAACAAACAATACTATACTGGTGCCTCATAAACCAGTTCAATCCTTGTCAACATTGTCAAGAATAGAGTAAAAGAATAAGAGAGACATTACAGCTCTATGACTGTAAGTCTATGAAATAGGGAAGGACTGGGGATGGTCAGAGACAAGTCTTAGGAATGTAATGTATAAGTATGAATATATTGATCTACATATGCATGAGACAATTTCATAGGATCTCCTATAGATGTGTTGATTCTCAGTTTTTAGGTCTAGTTTATAAATCTGTAGTTGGCCCTGACTTGTACTACCTGAACCAAAAAGAAGTTATTCACAAAGTCTCTAAGTGGTAAAAGGATCAGGTTCAAGAAAGATGTCTGAGAGTTCTGGAGTAGGGATTTCTGAAGCCTAGTGGATCTATGCCTGAGAGCTATTTAGCCCTCACAGTTCCACCTCCATTGATAACAGGCTGATCAGCACCTTCCAGTATTCTCACAACTGCATTGCTCACACGAGATTCAAGACTATATGAGAGGTTTTGGAGAAACAGCTTTCACTCTTTCAGAAAATCCAAGTTCAGTTCCCAGCATCCATGCCATGTGACCTACAGATACCCCTAACGGCAGCTCCAGGAAGATTCAATGCTTCTAACCTGTATCCACAAAATCTCTAAGTGCTAAGAGGATTAAGTTCAATAAAGATGTCCAGAGTTTAGCAGTAGGAATTTCTGAAGCCTAGTGGGTCCATGCCTGAGAGCTATTTGGTCCTCACAGCTCTGCCTCCATTGATACTCATCCACCTGTATTTACCTACGCATACCCTTCCAAATACGTCACTGGAAATGATTAAGTTTTTATAAGCTACATTAGGGAATGATCAGGGAGTCTGATTCAAATCCCTGCATCCTTCGTGGGAGGCAAACACGTGTTCTTTCAGGACAAAAYAAAATGGAAATATTCTCCAAGAAGAACCCAGGGTGTTACCTGACATAAGTAAGTTGGGCTAATCATTTACTAAACCCTTTGCAAAGACACTACAAGAGTGTTAGTCACACTTTGTTTTCTCCGGTGACAAGTACTTGAAAAGTCAAGGTTAGAAAATTAATGGTAGTTTTTGCTACACTGCAAAGCTTTGAAGATCACTTGCTGTTGTGGATGGGCCTGGTGTTGTTTGTATTTTGATGTTAATTCCACTCTCCTTGGAGGGGCTGCAGACAAGGAGTGAGTCATGTATGCTGGTGACTTCTTATGACCCAATTCCCAAATAAATAAAGGAGCCAACCACTGGGCAAGTAGGCGGGACTTCCGGGTTGGACAAGGGAAGAGAGGAAGCAAGAGAGAGTTAGGTCCTTTTTGGATGGGGATAGAATGAAGACAAGATGTAGCTACAAGGTTTCAATGTCAGGATTTCCCACCAGAGAATTTAGATTTAATAAGGTTTACAAGATTAGGATTTTAATTGCTGCACCCAGAGATTGAGTTACTGTCATTTCTGAACTAAGTTTGTGTTGTATTTTCCTTCATGCAGCAGCTCGTCCAGGTTCAAGAAAGAAAGGTACAGCAGCAAAGTGGGGGTTGGCCTGAGGTGTACCACAAAGGTTGTGGGGGATTTAAAGCTTGGGGCTGGCATGGTAGCAACCCACCAGTGGGAACCTAGCAAGCTGGGTAGAGGTTGTAGAGTTCTGAGTCAGAGTCTCTAGGAGATAAAAACATGGCGACCATTGCCCTGGCGCCAGTGCATGGCCAGCCAGGCTGCCAGGGCAGATCCACAAGCATGGGAACATGCTGGTCTTTTTTTTTTTTTAAATCTTTCCCACAACAACTTACTACTTAGAGACACAGTGTTACCTGCAGGAGCCTGATAGAAATATGGCAACTGTTGGCCTGGAATGCTGTATTATTTAGGGTTTTACTGCTGTGAACAGACACAGTGACCAAGGCGACTCTTATAAGGAGAACATTTAATTGGGGCTGGCTAACAGGTTCTCAAGTCTCATTAGCATCAAGGTGGGAACATGGCAGCACCTAGCACACAAGGTACAGGTGGAGCTGAGAGCTCTACATCTTCATCTGAAAGCAGCTGGGGAAGACTGGTTTCCAGGCAGCTAAGACAAGGGTCTTAAAGCCCATGCCCACAGTGACACACTTCCTCCAACAAGGCCACACCTCCTACTAGTGCCACTCCCTGGGTCAAGCATATTCAAACCATCACTGATGCTGTACAAAGTTCCTTCTTGGAGAAGTGGCTTATGCTTGGAGAACATGAATCAAAAGAACTGCGATAAGAATTCAGACTCATCCTGTGGGGAAATGAGTGAACAGCAAGATGGTAAAGTCAAGATGTTCTTCAGAGCTCATCTGTGGCAACTGTTGACTTTTATTTCGGTGGAAACTGAGTCTGAGATAAATAAATGATTTTTCTCTCCCAAAGATTTTCAGTGAGTAAGTATTTAARGAAGGTGGGGGACTGTGTGATTATATTTTAATTTCAGAAAAAAATTAGTGGAAAAAGGGAGAAAGAAATGAAGAGCCCATGATCTGGTTATCGTTATCCCGTCCTTCCTTGTTGCAAAACAGAGCATCTGTTATTTCAAATGAGTGCAGTTTGGGGTGTACATACAAAGCGTAGTACTAAAGACACCATAGTTACCCTTTGGTGTTACCAGAGTTAGTGTGAACACAGTTGTGTGATCTGGAGGGGGAAGGGAGAAGGATGTTAAAGGTAAGGGGTAGACAAGATGAAAAATGCATTCACACCTAAATGAATCTAATGTTCTCATGTGAGGTCTAATTGACCAACATCTCCTTGACTTTTCTGGAAATTAAACTTCAGGTGCTAAAGGAAAAGCCTGTGTTGGCTTTCAGCAAGGCCTCAGGAAAATGTTACAGTGAAGGCAAATTATTTTTCATCTACTTAGCCAACTTTTAGACTGAAGAAAGATCAATACCTCACCAATTCTTGCCAGTGTTGTTTATCTGATATGTCTCCTACGATACTCAGATACAACATTTTAAACATGACCTAAATGAGAAAAATCGCCGATGGCTGATCTGGAACTGCATTAAATGGCTCTGTAGCCAATGAGCTGTTCACTTAAAATGTTTCTTAAAGGACAGACCCATTATTTATTGCCACTTTTTCTAGGTCTACAGAGAAATTAGCTTAATTTTTTTCTTTGGTTGCCAAAACATACAAATCTTCCCTTCTTGAGAAATGGCAAATGGTGAAGTGGCAATTCACTGGTTTGGAGAAATTCTATAATTCAAAATATTGAAATATAGTATTAAGTATTATCGAGCTATTAGAAACATTTCTCTGAAGGACAGAGCATATCATAATAGTCCTTCACTACAAAGACAGAAGAAAATAAGAGTTTCATTACAGGCTGTATTAAAATATGGAAGAATTTGGAACCCCAGTCATTTGGAGATCTCAAAAATATGTATAATAAGAGTGGCCTCTTATCGGCTATCATGCTGATGTAGTGTATAGATTCTTGGAATGGCCCATGGGATGTAATATCCATTAGCAGTCATGAAWGGATCTGAATAACTCAGAAGCAGTCTTTAAAACAAGACCAAAAAATAAATAAACAAGAAAGCAGTAAGCAATGGAGGAAAAAGCTCAGGTGAAAGCATAGACCCCCATTACCTTGCTTCCCTTTTCTAGGTTTTCTCCCTAACATTCAGCATCCATGCCCTTTCCTCTCAGAATAACAGTCTATCCCGCTGCCTGCTCCTTGACACTGTCAAGAACATTCCGGTCTACCACCCCATGACTGCAGATAAGATGGGCAAACATGAACCTATCTAAGCTCACCCTGTTCTCTTTCCATGGAGTAGATGTTGGCCAAGATTTTTGTCTGAGCTGTGAGCAAGCAAGCTCTCTGTCTTTTGAATACATTCATCTAGAGATGTTGGTCATGCTCATTCCTTCTGTTCTGGATCTCTCAGGGGTGGCAGGCTCACATTCATCTAACTCTGGAAACCATAGAACCTTGTTTGCGAGGTCTCTCTCAAAACTATGCTGTGGTAGCCTCCCGAACAGACCCTCCCTGTCCTATAGACTCCAGAGCCTATCAAAACACCAACCAAMCAAACAACAACAAACTAATAGCCAGAGTCTTAGGGAAAGCAGCAAAGGAGGGGGATGGAGGCCACAACTGTTGTTCTAGAGTCCTGAACAAAATCCTGAGATTTTATACCAGTCTACATAAAGCCTTAAGAAAAATTTTAATTTTATAAATCTCATCAKCCCAAGCATGATTTCCCACTTTGTTCTTGTTTATTTTCCCACCACCCATGACCTAGACAACAGATTCCATGGCCCATGTGCTCTGTCCAGCTCACAATGTGAAGCACGGGCTAGAGTGTTTGTTAAGCCGGTGATCGTGGCATGTTACTAGCCCAGCTACTGCTCTAGTCTAGAACAAGTAATAAGAAAATCCACAGGTTCTTTTATAGAAAAAAACTTTTCAAGAGAATCTCTCCCCTTTCTGTTAGGTATACTATTTACCTAGTATAAATGTAGGAGCCTGCAGGATGTTCAGTTCCTTTTAGTTGGTTCCGGCTGGCACCTACAGCACATCACAATCTGTTTTTCCACTTGGGCAGCAGAATTTAGAAAAAGCACATTAGACTCATGTCTTGGATGCTATTGGAATAAGGCATGGGCTATTCTAGGATTGGTATAACCTTTCCCCCAGAGAGCTCTATTTCCACAAACAGAAACTAGATGCCTGAGAGTTGATGCATGGAAAGTTATTACTGACCCTTCACCCACTAAACTTCCGCGTGTTGACTGAGCTGCCAGGCAGCTCGGGCTGGGCTGTTGGAGTGGGTGTGTGACTAACCTTTCACCTATTTCATCTGGCTTGGGAAAGCAAGGTGGTATCTGCTCAGCTTCTGCAAGGCAAGCTGTTTCTTTCTTCTCAAACAATCCTGACAAAACTGTGGGGAAAGGAAGTCCCTTTATTTTTAAACAAGAAACGAGTTACTGCCCTGGCAGAGTAAAACAACCCCTGTGTATAAAACAGCATGCTTTCTCGGGAGCCTGGATATTGAAAGAAGAGGCAGTGCTGCGTACTGTGGAAAGGAAAGAAGAAAGGATGGAACAGGAGAGCCCCGACCTTTCCTCCTYTGCCTGTGTTCTCTTTGGCCCCAGCACTGGCTGCTGAAATCCAGCCAGACCCTATTTGTCACTCAAGATTATAAACATGTTTTCTGAACTCAGCACTTCGGATCCTCGAGTTTATTTTTAGATCAAAGGAAAGAACTGTATGTCTATGTGGTGATATTAAAATTGAAGATGTTAGAGGAGTTGTTAGAGTCAGAGCCTGGACCCTGGCAGTCCTACCAAACCAGGCTCCTCCACAATCCTCAACAGGGTAATTTCAGAGACAACAAATAAAGTAGAGGAAGGTGTATTCCAATGCCCACGTTGTCAAGAAGGCTAGTCCTCCCTCCCAAGGCTATCCCTGAGTGTAGAGAGGAAGAGCATAATCAAGTTGGGGTGGGTCCCCATCTTTGAGTCAGCCCTTGTCTTGCCTGTCAGAACTGTGAAATCTGTTTCTGATCGATATACTCCTATGGCTGGTATCAGAGTTCAGCCTCTTCCCAATCCTTGGGGACCATTGTTCCAAAAGTCAGATAGCCAAAAGGAGAGGGTCAAGTATCTAAAATATTTTCAGTCTTGCCAGGATGGTTACAAAGGTAGTCTAGTTTCTCTCAGATAGGTCTGACCCAATCTTTACATTAAAAAAGCATCAGAAAACATCAGTACCACTCAAGAAACAGAAATACAGAGTACATAATAACTGTGTCGAACTCAGTTAACACTGCTGCCTGTTTTCTTTGTTAAGTATGTTAAGTAAACAGACGTTCTTAATAATGAGATTTCAAAAAAAACTAATGTAAAAGTTTTTTTTAACATTTACTCATTTTTTTAAAAGTAGAATTTATTAACAGGCAAGGGAGGCAGAAATTGCTCTTCAAGCTGAGGTTTAGCACTCATGCTTCCTGCTAACTCTCTCTCTCTCTCTGTTCTCTTTTGCAAGTGAAGGGAGTAGAATAATATATGGATTCTAGTTTTTAACTCCAATAGTTATGCTGAGGGTTGTCCTTCTGTATCTTTAAAGGAGTGTGGGTCAGGCCAGAAGTGCTCCTCACAGCCCAGTTGAACCCCTGGATAAAAGAAGCATGGAATCTCTCCAACCTGATAACTAACTCCTCCACATCTGGAGTGCTGAGGGACAAGGCTCAGTTAGGCCAGACGGGAGAGCAGGTAACTAACCATCTACCTTTGGTGAACCAGACCCAGCGGGGCAGGGGGAGGAATGATTGCCRCTTGCCAAATGTACTTTTGATTTAACTAGTCTTTTCAGACAAGCAAAGTTTCGGGGTAACATCTGAGCCTCTGTCCTTTGCCAAGAAGTCCAGGGCAATGTCGACATAATTTCTGTCTTGACACTGCTCTGAGTTAAGGAAAATAAAAACACACACAAACCGATTTCCTCTAGAGAATGTGTGTCTTCCAGATGACCCGGGGCTTGGCTGGTGAGTGCTTGACTGTGTGGAAAGTCAGAAAGGTTACCCAAGGCTGTCACAGCACCTGAACCAAGGGCAGACTAGGACAAGCACTGGAGTTTTCAAAGAGACTTCTATATGAATTCCATGAGGGCCAGGACTACACAGAAGGGTACCTTGTCTGGTGATGATCTCAGGAAATGTAGGTAATGGTCAGCAAGCCGAGGAAAGGAAGAAGCCTTGGAAGGTTGCAGAATTTCACCTTGTTGTAGCCCAGCAGCAGTTCCCAGAAGACACTGGGCCCAAGTGATAATGGAGAACAGAGCGGGATACCAGCTCCTGTGGTACCAGCTCCTGGGGYACCAGCTCCTGGGGTACCAGCTCCTGGGGTACCAGCTCTTTAGGACCTAGCTCTTGCTTCATGGCAAGGGGATTGAAGAGAAGACAAGCTAGCTGCTGGCCCATTTCTATTACCTCATTCATTCATTCATTCATTCAGATTAATTTTTTAATTAATTAAAAGCAACTTAAGAGAATGTGTTTGCCAAACTCTTCAGTGCTCTTGCTGCATATATCACCATTTCCACTGTTCACATATTTACTAGGTTCCAATTAAAAACTGTTTCATTGTTTAGCGCTCAGAGAAGCATTTACGAAGCAAAGATAAATAGCACCAACATGTGAGCGCTATGGAAGGCCTGGCAGTCTTCACAGTGTGTGCACCTGTGCTTAAGTTTTCAAAATATTAACCACGTGTGTTTCTGGAAACACTTCTTATGGTCCCGTGACCCTTTATCCCATTTGGGAAGACAAGGCAGCACTCAGAGGAAGGCACAAAYACTTAGCAGAAATCTAAGATCAAATTTACTGAGGAAATTAAAATATCAATTTATCTTGTTTCTCAGACCCACGAAGCCAAAGCCTGGCTTCTGTGATCTATACAATATCCCCTTGTATGGGTCATCTGAATCTGTTGTCATTTTTTCTCCAACTTTTATCCCTTCTATACAAAAAGAATATTTCATAGCCAGGGGTGGTTGTTAGAATCTTTAAGCGATTTATCGTAGATTCACAGGGCTACAAATTGTTTCACATTTTAAACTTTTAGAACTCATGCTGGCACCAAGATACTCAGAAGGCAGCAGGAACAGAACTATTTGCATGGGGACTGCAGATACACAGGTGTGGGCCAGCCTTGTAAAWTTTGTGGCAGCCCCATGTGTTATTCATGTCAGCGAGGCACTGGGGTGGATGAGTATTAGCTAATGTGCCAGCRTGCTTCAGGAACAGCAGAATAAAATACTTCCCAGAGACTGGGAAGAAAGCACAGAGAGGGTTGGCCAGACTCAAATTAGTCTTTTGGATAGAAATAGACTATTAATCCCCTTGCCATATTGGATCAATAGCTTCCATGAACTAACAACCTAAGCTGGGCGGTGGTGGCGCATGCCTGTAATCCCAGCACTCTGGGAGGCAGAGGCAGGCAAATTTCTGAGTTCAAGGCCAGCCTGGTCTACAGAGTGAGTTCCAGGACAGCCAGGGCTATACAGAGAAACCCTGCCTCAACCAAATCCAACAAAACAGAACAAAGGAAAGCAAAGCAAAGCAAAACAAAACAAAAACAAGAACAACAACAACAAAAACCTAACAACCTAGGACCAGATTCGATAAGCATTTTCATTGGAACTACCATCCTAAATGTTCGTTGCCCTGACATTTGGGTCTTCATATGCCCCTGAGAATATAAATGCATCCCTGACCAAAAAAGAAGAGTAAAATCTTACAAGAATCTAAGGGACTTACCACAGAAATCAGAAGAAAGCAAGACTCAGCCTTTGCGCATGTAATGTTTGTGGGCTGAAGTTTGTACCCACACTCTATATTTAGAGTGCTTTAACAAGGTTTAGTTTGTCAAGTGGTGAAACATAAAGAGGCAGTTAAATGTTTTCTCAAGGGTGACAGTATAGCCTTGGACCCTGGAGGTATGGTTGGGCAAGAGGGAGGTAGAGTCTTACAAGGGATGCAGGGAAGTGAAAATGGAGTCTCCATAGTCCTGAGGTACTGTACTTAAGAAAGGGGTTGGCATACATGTTCAAAGTATAGAAAGAAGATTGCAGAGAATGGGGTGTGGCCACTGGATTACTTGGATATGGTGTTGTCTACTGTGAAGACAGCAAGAGCATGATCATAGAAATGGAGAATTGAGTTGGGATCTGAGGAGGGAGGGAGGAAGGTGAAGAGAYTGGCTAACTAGGGAACAAATGTCCATGGATTGTTCACAGGAGTGTTGCTCTCAACCACAATGATGATAGTAATCATACTGGCAAAAGACAAACAAACAAACAGAAGGCAAGTATTATAAATGCCAGCAACAAAAAGGTAGTGGGTAGTATTGCCTGATGTCTTGATCTTTAAAAGTTTTGTGATGCTCAAGAAGTGATGTGGAGTGTGTGGAGGCAGGAGAAGTTCCAGCTGAGATGGAGGAGAAGGGCGATGACTTCACCTTCAGACCCAATGCTCTAAGCTGAGAGAAGTTATCTGTACTGGAGACTCCGTGAAACGGGATGTGCTCAGATCACAGTAAGAAAATAAAGAGAAGATTCAGAGAAGAAACTGAGAGTGTGGGGAGACTGAAAACAGACTCTCTGAGCTAGGGGGAGCAGCAGTGTTTGGAAGAAAAGTCTTGGGGAGACTGAGAACTATGTCAAAGTACAGCATACTCAGAATAACTGGGAGGAGTGAAAATTCAAATATGGGTGAAATTAGAGAAAGGGGGTCCAGAGGTTCTTCTGTTAAATCAGGACTTTCAACATGATGTAGGCAAATCCAGGAAAGCTCTGATGATCAGTGATTGCAGCATAAAGTCATCAGCTGTAGCACTGGAACCAAAGGCCAATGTTCACTTCCGAGTCCATCTATATACAATATAAGGGGGATTCCTCCACATACAAAAGGTTTAGCAAAAGCTTGGCCATTAGTCTACTATTATGCTATGCCTTGGTAGGCTGGTGACAGGGTGGGAAACATCACTGGGAAGATAATGATTATTAGCCAGAATGCCAGAAGAACAAGAAGGAAATAAAGTTGCAACTGAAAGAAGTGATGGAGACGGGTTATAGTCTAGAGGTGGGGGTGGGGAGTAGAAAACAAGATGAATGGCACTGTGTGAATAAAGGGGATGGGTTAGGATCGAAAGATCTTGATGGAAAGATGCCTGAGCAAGATTAGGGAGAGTGAACAAATATAAAGAAAATGGGAGAAGAGGTGGTGGAGAATCAAGAGACAGGGAATTGCCACCCTCCCTGGTTTTACATATGAAGTACTTCTACCTGGAAACCRCAGAGCACAGCCCCCTTCTGCTCCCATAACAAAACAGGTGGAACTGAACTATTTATGAAGAGCAAAAACTGATCTCCTACAGTCTGGGGAGCTAGAAAAGTGCAGGCTCACCTCACGTTGCCAGCAACTTTGTTCTCTGTTAATGGCTGCTCATCGCGCTTAAGAGGATGCCTTGCTGACTTATCCCTTGGAAAGAAGGAGTCCCGGCCCTCACATGCTGTAAGAGCTGAAGAACAGCGAAAGCTTAAGCTAATCTCCCCAGCTTTTGTATGAGTAAATCATTCATTTGAGGGAACAGAGTCTCAGTGACGTAATAGCTTCCTAAGGACTCTTCCTCTGAGCACCGCCTTTGAGGTTTTCATCGTGACGTTTTGAAGGARCACATTCGCACCCTAACAGCTAGCATGGCGTGTGCGATGCACCACGGAAATGGTTGACGGTAATGCAGAATGGGTCCAAGTTACTGGGATTAAACTGTSAGAAAAACTATGMCTATGAGGTTGGGCAGTTGATTTTGACATCTTCTAGGTATGTATTTCTTTCTAGAACCCCAGTTCTGTCTTTAATCACGCTGGCATTGAGTCTGCAACTCATTTCTAGAACTGACATTCTCCTTACCTACCCAGCCCTTTGTATGATGGCAATCCAGTCACAGAGGAACGCTCGAACRAGCAGGGGCCACTAGCAATAAAAGATGTCGCATGCCTGGTTGCCCCAAGTCACTGTTGTCGTATCCTGTCCTGAGAAAACAAAATCCGAGGTCAGTCTGCCTTACAGTGTTCACTTAAACACTGTTCCTGGCTTTAGTATGCAATGCCCTGAGGTAAGCACCTGGGAGTGAGGCTCTTAGGTTCTAACATGCACTTCTTCTCTGAGGCCTAATTCAATCAGACCGATCTCAACATTTCACATTTTTAATCTGAAATCTGCATACTGTTTTCCATAATGGCAGTTACCGGTTGGTTATCATGCTCTAACTAGAACACTGTGTTCAGTATAGGAACTTTTGCTTCTCGGCAGGAGTAGTTAGGGCTGTTACTGCAGAGGTTTGTGGTCATGTACAGTTCTTTCACAAAGGGTCACCCAGTTTTCACAAACGAATCCGTATGCATGAAAATGTGACGCCAGCATTCCTCAGTATGGATGACACTGCAAACTCCTCCAAGAAGCTCTACTACATTGTTTTGACTTCAGAGGGGAAGTGGAAGGTTTAAACTTGGCCTTTCCTGTTAGCTCCATAGACCAAAGTCCCGGTATGGAATTACTTCAAACTCTGCCTGCCAAGTATGCAAATCCATGTGAAATATACACATTAGCAGACCTGGGAATCAACCTCTATCTGCCCAGTGTGGGACTCCTGAAGGAAGTGTTTGCTAAAGTTCCTACCTGGGTAAAAGACATTCTGATCTCATTTTCCCTTAGGGAGGAATCAGAGGAGAGTAAGGAAGTGTCTGCGTGTGGTGTACACTTAATTCCTGTATCAGAAAACAAGGCATGGCACGCAGAACTGAGCAGGATAGACTTTGATGGACTTCAGATGATCTGGGATGCAAGGATGGCTGTCAGTCAAGGTGTTCAATTTAAATCTTATAACGATCCTCAGGGTGTTATAGCCCAGAACTATCAGTTAATTCCATTCCCCAAAACTAACAGCGACCTTTGCTTCAAACGAGATTTAAATGGCAGACCTCCAAGTCTGCTGCGAAGCGTCACCTTATGCCTTACACGGACCGCATTTCATTTCTGAGATAGGCAAGTTCTCCGATTTTCCTTTCGTTACAAGTAATGCTCCCATGAGTTATCATGTACATAAATCTTCATGTTCTCTGACCTTAAAGCTGGAGGGTAGACTTCTAGAATGAAGAGGACTGACAGTCGGAATAACCATTACTAAGATTTCCATCACATCAGCCAACAGCCTTTATATAGCAACGCGAAGAACATTGAACATTGCTCATGACTTAAAGCTTTACCAGCGTATTCCACTGGCTTTTTTTTTTTAATTTGCCCATCCTACGGGCAGATAATAATGCCTTACTATCTGACTTTTACCTTCGTACTCATCATTACTTTGGGCCTGCTTCTGTTTGCTTAGTACACATCTGTTATTCCTCTTTGGGTAATTTCTCATTTCTAGGTCTCACCTTGCCTCCTTGTTTCATAAAAGCAAACATCAAATGTAATTGGAAAAATTCTTGGGAGAAAGATAAATTATAAGTTATCAGGAGACAAACATTCTTCTTGTCTGCCTGTAAAAATCTCAAGAGCTACAGAATTCATTAGGTTTCTTTTCCTTCCTCCCTCCTTCCCTTTCTTCTTCCCCCTCCCTCCCTTTCTTCTTCCCCCTCTCTCCCTTTCTTCCTCCCTCTAGTCCTTCCTCCTTCCTTCCCACTCCCTCTCATCTTTCCTTCTTTCCTTTCTCCCTCCCTTCTTCCCTCCCCCTTCCTTCATTTTTCTGGTAGGTCTGGAGTCACCAGGGCAACAAGAAGAATGAGTTGGCTTTCTGCGTTGTGAAGCATTGAGGCCCTGATGTGTGTCAGAAAGCTGAGATTGAGACAAAAGCCTATTCCAGAAGAACTACTATGTAGGGGAATCGAGCCATAGCTGCAGGCTAAACAAAGAGACCTTTGAGTGAGGATTCTGGGAACAGAGTCCACATCCGTGTCACCTTTCAGCGGTGACTGGGTGACCTCTGGGTTCTCGTCCTCCCTTCACTGGTAGTTAAGACTCTCCCTCCCACGGCTTCTCATTAACAAACACATTCCCAAACAAGCTCATCACATGAGCTGTCCACTGCTCAGCCCAGCCCATCAGTCTGACTCTCCCAATAGTCTTGTTTTCATTGATGAAATCATCTACTCCCAGTAGCATGGAGTGTGAACACAAGAGAACTTCAAACACTAAATAAGTAAGCTTCATCCTGGTGTTCGACCAAACCCAGAGATTCTACAAACACAGTGGCTTTCTCTTAGTTCTCCCCCTCTCTGTTTCAGTGCCCCTCCCTTGCCTGCAAATGAGGGTCTCTTCCACCATTAAAACACACGTGTTTTCCTGACTGTGGGCTCCATACTCACACCTATCAGAGGACAACATATAACTTTTTGGTCAGGATTACCCACAAATCTTTCTACCCTCCTTTGATCAGCAACTGCCCCATGTTTATCTTTAAAGATGGCCCTAGCATCTGTCAAGGTACCTGTTAAATATGCAGTAACTCCTCATTAAAGTTTAGTAGAATTCAATTGCTGCTAATAAATTTGAGCAAGCAAGACAGTCCCTCATTCCCTCTTCTCTCAGGATGCTGCAGGCAATAGGCGGATTAAACTAGCCGTTAATTCTCTTGTATGTYTGCAGCTCAGAATATCTGTAGCTGATCAAGACGAAAGTATCCTTCCTACTAATCATTTGCGAATAGTACTCATCCTTCCAAGATCATCCTAAATAGCAGTTGTCGGAGACAGAAGTCCCTGATATCTCCCTCCAAGTGCCCCTTTGCTTCAATAGCATTGCTGCTGACTGGCATTATCACTGTCACCAGAGCCTATGACATATTAATTAAGATCTTATGGACTGTTGTCTTAATGTTTTTAATTATAACTTTCACACTGTCTATTAATGAAAGTCCTATAAATGTAAAAAGTAAAAGACCATTGTTTTCTGTCATCCACTGTGAGCCTGGGGTAATTCAGAGGAGATGGTGCTGTATCGTCAGCTCCTGGGCCTACTGTCTTTTAAGTGAACAGCAATTGGAAGAGATGTTGGGCTCGGATCTACCCAATTATCTACAACGACATGCTTTCACTATCATTTTCTGCCATGTATAACAGAGAGCTGCTCCATCTCATGTAATGGTCATTCTCTCCAGGAGACTACCTCTGAGTACTGTGTCCAAGGTCACTCAGTTCCTATACTCTCTATGAGCAAGTTCTCTATAGCTCTTTGCCTGAGTGAAGGTTCCGTGTCCATCTGCTTTAGCAATGACTATCCCCTTCCCCAAGTCCAGAATCTCCAAGAGGGAACAAACCACGACTGCTTTGATCCTACTAGAACAGCCATTTCTGGAAGAACCATTTATCTGTTACATATTTTGTAAGCATTTTCTCCAAATTTTCGGATCCTCCTTCAACTATAAGTACTCTATGGTCAAATCTGTTAGCTTTTCCATCACGGCTTTGGAAATTTTGCTATGTGCATTTTTTCCATGGCTTCCTTAGACTATGCCTCTAGACTGAGGAAAAGATGAATAGAATAATTCTCTTTCTGGGTTTTGATCCATTTTGTCAATTTGACCGCACCTTTACACACACACACACACACACACACACACACACACACACACACACACACTGGCCAAACTGACTTACATTCTCAAATACCCCCCCCACACACACACACGACAGCATTATATTATGACATTTTTGCCAGACAAATGATGCAGAACAATTTAAAGTTAAGTGCGGCTGAAAATATAAAGAATCCCATGCTTCTAGCTGAGATGTTGTATCCAGCAGATTCTGCAAAGAGGAAGTACGGACTACCGCTTCCCGGCACTGAGTCAGGTAGGAGATGCCTCCTGCTTTGTATTTACTCAGATGAACTCATGGATTGGGTCACACACACACTGTGACTCCCAGATAAATCTTGTGCTTCACCTTTGTCTCAACTGAATCCCCTCCAGGGTATGTGGTCAGATTGAGGATAGAGATCCCAGGCCACTCTCTAGTCACAGTGCCACCTGGAACATTTGCCAACTAGGTAAAAAAAATCCTGACCTGGTCATTCCGGCTCAGCGACTATTGGTGCTGCCAATAACAACAACAGCCAGCCGTCACCCAGAAGTGACAGAGAAGAATGCCCTGTGTTGAGAGCAACGTGGTAAATATTATTGGATAGGATAACACGGCGACAAAATTTTGGTGACCTGGGTTCACACTTAGCCTTTAGCATCAAATGACACCACCTGATCCTTCATCACCCCACAACACCGTAAGGGAGTGCCGAGCACACGATAGACTTGAGAAAATGGGGCCTTTCTCGATGAAACCTACGTATCGTATCCTGAAGCTTCTTTCCTTCCTTCTCTAGATAAGAATATCATTCTTCGTTGCATGGAATGTTGCCTCAAAGGAAATGGGGCTGTGTACGTTCACTTATTGGGTGGTTGTCCAGGGTAGAAGGGGAGTGTCTACCTTCTACATGCTTCATCAAAGAGAGTCTGGCACCTAAGCCTTCACATGTGAAACGTATTCATATGTTGTATAAGCTCCCAGTCCCTAAAACCCAGTAGTGTGAGTGTATGTATTGTCCAAGTCATTTAGTGTGTTACAAGTGAAYAGAAAACAAAGAAGATATATAGTGACTGATGAGAGAGGGGGAGAGGTAGTCTTGCTTCTTCTTTGACCTCCTGGACATTTCTTTTCTTCCCAGAGCTTTATATTCTATATGATTGCAAGCCTTCCATGTGGGTCCTGGGGGTGTCTGCGTGCAGACATCAGTACTGTCTAAGCTCCTTTAGCTTAAGTACTGGAGACTCTGCCTTGACTTCCATTTACTTTAGCCTTTTTCCTTCCCCTTTTTTTCCACTAGAGTCAGTTGCTGATGTCTTGTCATCCATCTCTGGATTATTCCTCAGGGTCTTTAAGAACCTGTACCAGATCCTCATTACCAGAAAACCATGAAAACTTTTTTTGTTCCCATRGCTCTGAGCAAAATCCTTGGGTGCAGTGGCAGGCATAAATGCTAGACCTTATAAGCKMTGACTAGACAGAGGTGGGGGGTGGGGGRAAGAAGGCCAAYGTGTTATTTCTAAGTAAGTCACACAAGTGGGCACAGAATTAGACAGGACTAGCTCAGACCCCCAGTATTAGTGGTAGATTTGAGAGGAGGAACTTTGATGCTAGACATGTGCCTGCATTAAGTCCAATAAACAGCAGAACACTGGAGTCTGGCTACAGGCACAGAGTTTGTACCAGAGATAGAAATTAGACATCAGTCCTGTGACCAGATGAGCTCGCATAGGGGAAAATGCAAAGAGTGCACCTAGGGTCACCCGTGGCTTTCATAACACCCCATTTTCCTTAAATGCGAGGGTCGAGGGCTAAGGGCACCTTGCTGCCCTCGCCGCCTTATTAGCTCCCATTCCATTCCATTTGCAACCAATCAATATGGTCATTATCAGCGTCCCTAAACACTGGCTTCATTCTACAGTCCATTTAGAGTGACAGGAGGCAGAGAGGATGAGAGTTTTATGACCCGCTAATATGTTTCAACAGCAGTCATTAGGTACGCCAGTACTGACGGTGACAATGTAGGGTGGAATGCACTGGGTCCYTGAGGCACTAAAGAGCCCAAATAACTAAACTATGCTACAGTGCCTGCCAGCGACGAAAGCTTCTTTTGAAAGGAGGGCAGCCTCATGAAGACCTTTCGGAGCAGATTAGRGGGGTGAGGGTGGGGTTCAAGAGCAAATTAGAACACCTTAGAGAAAGAGGGGGGCAACGGGGGAGGGGGACTACAGTTTGCGTTCAATTAACAGGTAGAAAGTGTTACAAGGGAGAAATGAACTGGGATTTTTTTCCACCACAGTAATAATAAGCCCATTTAGGCAGTTTCTAAACTCAAACTAGTGGACTGTTCACTAAGAAGAAAGTGGGGAAAACTGTAGGGTGGTCCTTGCTTTCGAGGTCCAATGGCAAGGAAGCCCATTCTTTAGTAAGCAGATGATTGGCTACTGTAAAAGTCCCGCTCTGAGCGAACACCAATGCACTCTCAGCGGGGAAATTCTTGGAAACAGTTTCTGGCGAGGAATGCGTGACATTGAGATGGCTCCTGAGTTGTAAACAAGGACAAGTCTGGGCGGGCCTGAAGCCCCTGGCGACCTGGGACCTATCCCAAAGGGGCCAATCTCCGGCCCACGTAGTCCCGGATGCCCGTTGTGACTGCTCTCCTACCCCACCCCACCCCCGCCTCCCTCTCACCCTTTGCCCCTTGCAGGCGGTGGAAACCGTGTCAGGATCCCTGTGCCAGGCCTTTCTAGTGGCCGCGGCCAAAGGGAGGAGCCSAAAGTTCTTTCTCTGAGCTGATTGGTGTGGCCCCAAGTTCAGAGTCCCAGAGCCTCCTCCTGRCTGGAGTTGTGGAGTGGGCGGGGAGGTGAATAAAAGGCAAGACAGCGGGAGGTGTCAGGACACGAGTGTCAACCCTTCACCCAGCCTCCAGCACCCGGGACCCTGAGCCCACAGCACACTTGCTCCGGCTCGACCGCGCTCCTGACCCGCAGCCCTCGCCAACCCTACGGATCCTAGCCACCCCAGCTTAGGTGGACGTCAGGATGAAGGCAGCCCGCTTCGTGATGCGCAGCGCCAGCTCGCTGAGCAGCGCCAGCCTGGTCCCCAGGGAGGTCGAGCTGTTCTCCCGCTACAGCCCGTCCCCGCTGTCCATGAAGCAGCTGCTGGACTTTGGTGAGAGGCGATGCAGGGCCCAGGAGGGTGGSGCTGAGGCTGGGGAGGCCCCRGGATGGGYAGGGCTGAGTTCAGGGCTAGGACAACTGAGCTCTATTTGGCTGAAGAACTCAGGATCCTCAAAARGCTGTGCACCTGTTTTCCTAGTTTGGTTACTTTCTGATAGTTTGTACGAGAAGGCGAAGTCACTTGTAACTATATTGATGCTCAACTTCGAGTCTACTTTTCTCTTCTCATTGTCTAGATCTTTGAGTGTGTGTGTGTGTGTGTGTGTGTACACATACGTACATACAAACATACATACATACATGCTTTCAGTCACCATTTTAATAATGGACTAGAAACTAAACTAACTCTTTTCTTCCCAATGTGGTACTTCCTAATAACATAAACTCCACCTTAGATGCTAACAGGCATTTTACTATTTCGCCTTTATTGTTTTACAAGTATTTACATTACTACTACTACTACTACTACTACTACTACTACTACTACTACTAAAACAAAAACAAAACAAAACAAAACAAAAGATGGTTACTCCCTTTCTGCCTCGGTGGCATAATGTCATTGGTATTGTTTGTTGCCAGTCTGGAGGCCTCTGCCTCCTTTGACCCAGACGCTTTCAAGTTCATAGTCATTAGAGGCTGTGTTGTTGAGTTTGTGGTGCAGGCTGGCCCTGGACTCTCGGATAGAAATAACTGGAGAGCGGTCTGGTTTCTCCAGAGTGAAATTTTTTTTCAGAAAGAAAATAAACGGTATTTCACCTATTTTGGTCACTCTCAAAAAGTGAACAGTGAGGKGGGGGGTGGAATTGGACAGAAAGAAAAAGACACTAAAGATCTAGCCCTAAAGTGTCTCTAAGCACTAACCTAACTGTGGTTAAGATATCATTTTACTGTGAGTTGAAAGTTTAAAGACTGTTTCAACCTTATAAGAGAATTCATGTATTAAGTTATGAATACTTTGTAGATGAGAACCCCATATTAAATATCAAGGCAAAAAAAAAGATATCATTTTACAGCATCATTTATATTTGCTATTTATTCTACAATTCTTCCCCCAAACTGAACATGTTTCATCCACTTCAGGTTCAGAAAATGCCTGCGAAAGAACATCTTTTTCCTTTCTGCGGCAAGAATTGCCCGTAAGACTAGCCAACATCCTGAAGGAGATTGATATCCTCCCTGACCGGCTAGTGAATACCCCTTCCGTGCAGCTGGTGAAGAGCTGGTAAGGGGAGCACTGTTTTGAAGTCTCTGGCTTTAAAAGTTACCTGAGTACCACTTCTTATACTGTATTAGCACTATACTTGGATAACAGGTGGTCTTAACAGAAAAATAGTTGTGAAAGTTGTAAGTTTGTATTAGCATAGGGCAGGTAGCGTTAGGATGGTTATAAATCTACAAATTGATGTTTGTTAATATCCTAAAAAAACAAAAACAAAAAAAAAAACAAAACAAAAACAAAAAAATTTCCCCTTCACTTTTGGAGGTGTGTGCCTGTTTTTGTTTTTGTTTTTCTTTTCCTTTTCCTTTCTTCTTTGTTGTTTGGCTCTCAAGACCAGATCTGGTGAGTCACAGGCTTCCTGGAACTCCATAAACAGCTTTGCCTGACCTTGAAGTCCTCTCTAGCCTCGCCTCTTAGCTGCTGGGGTCATAAGTGTGTCCTGCCATACCCAACTTCCATTACAATATAATTTGAATGTATGGAATAATTTTGAAGACTAATCAATATGTTTTTTTTAAAAAAAAATATTGTGCTTTACCTAACAAAGCATGGAATCTGAAATTGTACAAACAATCCTTTGCCTAGAAATAGATGGTGGCGTCGGCCRTTTAGAGAGGGTCTAAGTTTTGTTCCTTATCAGCAACCAGCAAAGTGAGCCTTGGGTTCAAATTCTGCTGTGGCGTCTCCCTTAGTGTCTTCGAAAGCACCTTAAACCCTCGCTGCCTCAACAGCCCCACCTATTGTTACAAGAGATGATGCATACAATTAAGTGAAGTCATTTATTTCTTATATATACAACGCAAGCACACTACCAGCAGTCTTAGTTACTTAGATTTTTTTTTTTTTAAAGCGAGAGTACTGATACCGAGGAAGCAGATGCTTGGAGGGGAGATCCATGTTATAAACTGGTAGATAGAGAGCCCTGCCCTTGTCCACTGACGGAGTGGTCCATCACCCAGTGACTGGAGAAATATGTAACGCCAACAGGACGATTCCGAGCTGAAATGTTCCGCGCAGTCTGTGGCCCCCTTTGCTACTGCTAAGACTTCAGCTCTCCTGCAGAGGCCTACAGTCAAGAGAAAAAAAATCAGACATGCTCTCTTCAAGGTTCATTCTGAGTGTATTTAGTAAATGGAATGAAAACATCTGCCAACCAAAGTGGTCAGGAAAGTCAGGGAGTGGAGAAATTGCAGCTTTAGAAACATTTTAACCTGTGATTCGCCAAACATTTGGAAGGAAAGTTGCAATTTGAAACGYAGTGGTTCCCTTCTGCTTTTTGACCATTTTCAAGGGTGTTTTAATTGCATTCGACATTAATTTCAAGACTTCTCCCTTCACAGGTATATCCAGAGCCTGATGGATTTGGTAGAGTTTCATGAGAAGAGCCCAGAAGACCAAAAAGCTCTATCAGAGTAAGAGTTCTTGAAAATACATGCTTAGAAATCCGGGTCCTTCTGGACACATCTCCCAGATCTTTTTTAAGCTTTAAGAGCCTTTCTCAGAAAATTACTACCCTTTTACAAATTTTGGCTTCTTTGTGATTTTAGAAGAGGAGAAATGTAAGGCGGAAATGAATGCGGGGTGGAGTCATTTATTGAAGTCAACCAATGCGGAGGACTTGCAGTTTTGGCTTTCCAAGGAATGCCATGTTTACTTTAAATTCAGTTCAAAGATTATATTTGCAAGAGAGTTTGCCATAGCATAATTTGAATGGACATCTGGGTCGTTAGTGATCGCATATTTTCTTTTGTGTGACAATTTCTATCTAGCTAAATAGCAATCTTTAAAAAAAAATCATGGTCTTATTTCCACAATGGAATGCTAGAATCATCTTTGATTTTAAATAGTCTCTAACAAGTAGGCTTAATGAACAGATTTAATGAAGGCAGCAGTCATAGAGTGAGTAGTTTTATATGGGACCTAGAAATACAGACCCTTTCATGAGGCTGCCTCTTCTGCTGTTGTATAGTGGGCATTCAAAAGAAGATTCACCCAGAATTTTATAATTATGCTTAGGTTGGTCCTGCAAAAAGAGCTTTAGTTTTCTCTGAAGTAACTTAAAGAGATATTTGGGAAACTTCTTTAATGTCCACTAACTGTGGGTGTTCTGGCTTAGCTTTGTAGACACGCTGGTCAAAGTTCGAAACAGACATCACAATGTGGTCCCTACGATGGCTCAAGGGATCCTTGAGTATAAGGACACCTGCACCGTGGACCCTGTTACCAATCAAAATCTTCAGTATTTTTTGGACCGGTTTTATATGAACCGCATTTCTACTCGGATGCTCATGAACCAGCACAGTAAGTGAGGCTCTCGGTGGCGGGGCTAGACATGCACACTGAGCAGAACTCACGCCGAGGCAGGGCCTGTGGCTGGGGACTAAGGGCRTTTGTTCTAGTCACCACCCTGAGTTTTATAACACATTTCTGTTTTCATTTTCCAACAGTTCTCATATTCAGTGACTCAAAGACAGGAAACCCAAGCCACATTGGAAGTATCGACCCAAACTGTGATGTGGTAGCAGTGGTCCAAGGTAATTTCTAGACTTCTAAATTTCTCTTATTGAAAATGTATAATACATGGTTGGCAAGTCTGTAATCTAGGTGATTCTGTAAGTGAATTTGTGTTCACCGAGTTCTGTTTGGGCTTTATGAATTCTGCCACATCAAACTCCCTTGCTTTAGAGTGTCAGGAGTATAAACACTCATTTATAGTATTATAAAAAATTTAAACCTAAGTGGTCCATGTGCCATATTCTTATATATTGTATTTGATCTAAAAGTACATGTACTCCTYTTGCTACAACTTCAATAAAATATTATGTTTTAATAAAATATTAAAGAGACATCTTTCACACATATAAGCCAATTCTCCAGTGAATAGAATGTTAAATTAAGTGTAGTAAACACATTGGATATCACTTGATAACTGTACTTGGAATAAATTTATTTCATTGTTATGAAAAAATTTTCCTATTCCAGATGCCTTTGAGTGTGCAAAGATGCTCTGCGATCAGTATTATCTAACATCGCCAGAATTAAAGCTCACACAAGTAAATGGTAAGCTAGCCGCAGCAAGACACACGCAAACCTATTAAAACATAGTACTCTGGGTCTCTGTCAATACAAGGCAGTCTTTGTGTTCTTTATGTTCTCCTGAGCTTACTTAGAATTTGTATAAGTTCTGTTCTGTTTTGTTTTGTTTTTTAAAAAAAAANNNAACAATAGACGTTCCATGATTCTGGTCATGTGAGATACAAACCCAAATTATTCAGTCACATAAGTGGAAATTGCAACAGTACTTGTCAAAGGCTCAAGGGGAAGAGATAAGGGATTGCTTTTGAAAAAGTATAAAGATTCAGTTGTGTAAGATGAATAAGTTCTAGAGATTTTTTTTTTGCACAGCATAGTTAACAGGATTGAACTATACACCTAAGAATTTCTCAAGTGTACTTGCACTCAGGTTGAATATCGTTACTACATATTTTAATATGTACTACAAACATATACTACTATTTGGAAATGGAGCATACTTCAATGCTTCAACTCTGCTGTCTGTTGAGACGAGGCCTTCACACATGGAAGTGATCATATAATCAATTCAAGGAACAATTTGTATCTTGTTCTCTTCTATTCCACAAGAGAGTGGTGTCTGGGATYGAAGCATGCTTAAATTGGAATGACCGTTCCTTTCCATTCTGAGTATATTTTTTTTCCAAACAATATATACAGCGATAATTACTAGTGGCGAGATAATAGTTGTTTGATTGAGACGGACTCGCTCGTAGCCAGAGGGCATCGGAATCCAAGGGAACACTAAAATCAAAGCAGGAGGGCGGGCGGATAATGATGAACCCAGAGTAAGCAGAATTGTGTAAAGCTTGGGGATAAACTGCTCAAACCTTCGGATAAAACAAAGGCAGGATTGTGCCAGGCCCTCCTTGTGTTTACTCAGTCAGTCTTCCAAGGCCCCGGGGCATCAAAGAATACTTTTATTTTTGTTTTCAAGCAGTATCATGAGGCTTATGTTTCTGTTTTCTTTATCCTGTTGGGGAAGCTTAAGGACATTTAGCTTCCAAGATTTAATGTTTTGGTGATTTTTTTTAAAAAGCCATGTCATTTAGTATGTATTAAATTATGAAAATTTACAGCTATTACTAATGTCCTAAGCATACTTATTCCTCTTATCTTCAAATGCATTTAGTATTATTACTGAAGTTGTATATTTTAAACATGTTGAAAATAGACACATTTATGTAACTTGATTTATTCCATGACCTCACACTTCAGCCAACTACATACATTGGCAGGGAAATGCAAACTTTAATCTTGAATACTAAGGAGCAGCTGGGACCGCACTGGATACATAAGCCAGCTGTTCCTACTGTTTAAAACGGAATGTTCTAAGTCACAATTCTCAGGTGAGGAAAATGGCAGTTCTCCCAGTCTTGTCTAGAATTAAAACCTTAATCCAACAAACTCGGAGGTTCATCGCAGCAAAATAATGGTTTCCCAATGCTAATGAATTTAATTTCTTTTTCTAGGAAAATTTCCAGGCCAACCAATCCACATTGTGTATGTGCCTTCGCACCTTCACCACATGCTCTTTGAACTCTTTAAGGTATGATATTCCTAGCAATCGTGGGTTTATCTCTAAGTAGTTCCGAGCTCAGTTTTATCATTCCCCATTAAATAAGACCCTCTATAAATTCTCCCAGGAATGCCATTGTATAACGAAGCTATGTAGCCAGTGTTTGGGAAAGCACACACAGATCACAGTCAAATAATGTGCTTGAAAACATACAACACGGTTCATTATATCTCAGTATTGAAGGGTGGAGACTGTGTTCCCATCATTTCTTCAGATTTGTAACGAAGCACTAGTCGTTTATTCTTTAGAAGAGGTCAGAGGGTGAGTGTCTTTGTGAATGAAGTCTTGCAACCTCCATACTACAGACTCTCTCTACCACTGCATACTCCAAGGCAGAGGTCCTGTGGGTGGGGGTGGCCACATTCTGAACCTAGAACAGCCAGTCCCATCACATGAACACGATTCATGTGTGGACTGCGCTAAAATGTAAACTCCGATAGAGGTCAGGAGTGGTGTCCAGGATTCTGAATTTCCAAGGACGTATTGCTTATCCACAGTTCACACATTCTAACCAGCCTACAGACCCCTGGTTCTCAGACAGTGTGGGCCACAACCATTCCCCATCTTTCTTGATGAAAGAGAGATGCATAGAGATAGTTAGGTTCTCTAGATCTGAGAATTTGCACTTCTAGCACTCAGAAGACTCAAAGGCCTCTAGTCAGGGTAACTAAATACTGATATCAAATCCTTCTATGTATTCTAAGATCGTACTAACGCTCTGAACTTAAGTCAGGAAATAATTGCTTGAAGTTTGTGATGTTCTCCAAGATGATTTCATAGATTGACAGGAGGAAGGAAATCTTTTTAAAAGTAAAATCTGCTTCTAATACTGACATAAAGCCAGAATGCACTGTTTTACAACATACCCTGATGTTTGGTAATGAGGCATTGATTAAATTCCAAATACCTGATCTATTTTATTTCACTTCAGTTAGTATCTGGAATCATACATGGACACCAAAGGATAGAGGGAAAGGGATATAGACCAATAAAATGAGGCTTCACCCACAGGACATTTCCTCTGTAAGTTCAAGGCATGCGTGACTTTACTTGATGCTGAAGAAGACATGATACTTTTTCATCAATTTAGTTTTATTTTAATTGAATGTTCTAACTCACAGAGTTACTTCCCCATCCCTGGTGCAAGTTGAGATGAAATTCAAATGCAAATAGAAATTTAATTTAGAATTATTGACTGTCCTTTTAAATAGTAGCAACCTTTTTTTTCCCCAGTAAGTTTTATAAAAGCCAATAAATTGGTTCAATGATTCACTGTTCATTCCTTATGTAATAGTCTTTGGTGTTTGGATATAAAATGTAATGGAAAGACAGAAAAATAGGGCACTAGGAAATGGACTATAAAAACCAATTTCTACATTTAAATTAAGCTTACAAATAAGAACTTGACAGCCAGCAGAATTGTTTTTCCATTAGACATTACTCCCAGGAGCTATGTTACATGGTAAATGAAGATTTTGAATTATACATTCTACATGACACATTCATAAACGGCTATGTTTACAGAGATGTTTTATCACTCACTTAAGAAATAGGAACTTTGAATTACCCTCTGCTGCTTTTAGTTTAAACATAAAGCCGGTTATTTATTGGCCTCATTCTCCCCATGCCACCCAACCCCTCTCTTTGCCCCCCCCTTGATTCCTTATGGTTTTGTTGTCTTTAGAATGCCATGAGGGCCACGGTCGAGCATCAAGAAAACAGCCCTTCCCTGACCCCAGTCGAGGCCACTGTCGTCTTGGGGAAAGAAGACCTTACAATCAAGGTGACCTCTCTCTTCTTTTGTTTGAGGTTCTATCTAGAAAGAAGTAAAACAGAGATGTTTTATCACTCACTTAAGATAATAACATGGGGCCTCTTGTGAGGCAACTCTCAAAGCCATGCSTGCCCCATGATATTGAAGAGAGGAGAGGCCCTTTTCTGTAGACAGGTGCCCATTGTTGTGAATGTGTAGCTCTGACCCATTTGTTTCCTGTTTCAGATTTCTGACCGGGGAGGCGGTGTTCCTCTGAGGATTACTGACCGCCTGTTTAGTTACACGTACTCCACTGCTCCGACGCCTGTGATGGACAATTCCCGGAATGCCCCCTTGGTAGGACTAATGATACAGCTGAAGTTAKCTCAAAGCCACCTCGTTCTAAACCCAGGGCGAGACTTATAAGGAAGTATTTAAGCAAGATAATCAATTTAGCTAAGTAGACACTCAGGCATATGAAAAATATGACAAAGTTAGCTAATATTCGAGCAAAGATCCTGAGAGCTCCTGGTTGGAAAGAGGTTTTCAAACATGAAGAGCAATGAGGCTCCTAACGCCTTTCCATAGTCTGTATTCCAGTGCTTGTGTCTGCTTTTTCACTAACCCTTGACCTTCTACCTCCAGGCTGGCTTTGGTTATGGCTTGCCAATTTCTCGTCTCTACGCCAAGTATTTTCAAGGAGATCTGAATCTCTACTCCATGTCAGGCTACGGGACAGACGCTATCATCTACTTAAAGGTATGCTTGAGACNTGCCCCATGATATTGAAGAGAGGAGAGGCCCTTTTCTGTAGACAGGTGCCCATTGTTGTGAATGTGTAGCTCTGACCCATTTGTTTCCTGTTTCAGATTTCTGACCGGGGAGGCGGTGTTCCTCTGAGGATTACTGACCGCCTGTTTAGTTACACGTACTCCACTGCTCCGACGCCTGTGATGGACAATTCCCGGAATGCCCCCTTGGTAGGACTAATGATACAGCTGAAGTTATCTCAAAGCCACCTCGTTCTAAACCCAGGGCGAGACTTATAAGGAAGTATTTAAGCAAGATAATCAATTTAGCTAAGTAGACACTCAGGCATATGAAAAATATGACAAAGTTAGCTAATATTCGAGCAAAGATCCTGAGAGCTCCTGGTTGGAAAGAGGTTTTCAAACATGAAGAGCAATGAGGCTCCTAACGCCTTTCCATAGTCTGTATTCCAGTGCTTGTGTCTGCTTTTTCACTAACCCTTGACCTTCTACCTCCAGGCTGGCTTTGGTTATGGCTTGCCAATTTCTCGTCTCTACGCCAAGTATTTTCAAGGAGATCTGAATCTCTACTCCATGTCAGGCTACGGGACAGACGCTATCATCTACTTAAAGGTATGCTTGAGACYCAGGTCAAAAGCCATCTTTTCAAAGCCATGGATTTTGTGTACGCCTCTGTGTTCTATGGTCCTCTGTGAACCCTTCACACRGAGTTCGTCTAACAGCCAGCGATTAACGTTCCTGTTTGGGCGTGTGCACACCATACTTGTATACAGATTAACCAAGAGAACTCTAAGGTGTGCTACCTGTCTCAAGTGCTGACCCAGACACAGATTAAGCTCCGGTGTGGCTGCATCCTGATGTGAATCTTTTCCTGACAACTTCCCTTTGACATCTGTGAGGGTAGCTGGAGTTTTGTTTTACTCAGTCTTGTGGGTAATACATGTTAATGAAGATTCAGACTAAAACAATAAAAACCAACACCATTTTAACCTTAAGCTGGCCCTAGTAGGGGAAAAATTAAAACCCAGGGGAAAGATTACTCACAAGCTGTCAGTGGGTGCCAGGCATTTCCTATTTGAAATTTAAATCTGAGTACATATTTTCCTGTCTCAGATAAAGCCTACATTTGTTTGTTAAGATCGCCTTCCCGACTCTGTCATTTGCCAACTATTTCAACAGAAAATTTATTTACAGCTAGCAAGAACTACAACATTGGTTGCTTCTAGGCTTCCTGCATTTTGTTCGTTGGAATTAAATACTTATGTACCCTTGACTTCCTGAAGTGCTGGGTGTACTTTTTCATTTCTGAAATGGGCAAAAGTGTTCAAACTGTAGGGAAAGAGGCCCATAAGAGATGAGTAGTATCATCTGTGGTCTCTATCACAGAAACCCAGGTTTCTTTCTAAAAAGAATTGCTTTTCTTCTCAACTTTGTTACATCAGAAGTCTCCAAGGGTCATGTCTAAATATTGAACACAAAATCTGTGCCCAGATCTACAATCCCACACCTACAATTTAAGCTTTTATTGAATAAAGATAATAGGTTTTTTTTAGTCATGTTTTGTGAAATATCTAGCACAGCATGGGTTTGGTACATCTTTACTGCAAAGTCAATTAAGTGAGAGTACTTTAATACTAAATCGTACCTCTGAATGTATTTTGAATAWTGGAGTACAGTCTTGCATCATTTCTTTAATCTGTTGTTTTTCTCTACTCTCCTTTTAGGCKTTGTCTTCTGAGTCTGTAGAAAAACTCCCCGTCTTTAACAAGTCAGCCTTCAAACATTATCAGATGAGTTCCGAGGCTGATGACTGGTGTATCCCAAGCAGAGAACCAAAGAACCTGGCGAAAGAGAAGCTGGCAGTGTGAAGGGAAACATGCCTGGCACTTTACGGGATCAAAGTGGGTCTATGGCAGTGCTGCTTTGAGAATGTGTGTGGACTCTCGTTTCYGCAAAACAAAACCAAGCAAGCAAAAGAAAACAACAAACAAATGCTAGAAAAAAACACTGATCCAATGAGGGACAGACGGAGCCGGAGCTTGGTTGGGTGACCCGGGAGAAGCCAGGGCAGGGCACCAGAAGATAACAGGTGTCCTGCTTCTCCTTTGGCAATGCAGAATGACTCATGACTATTCCAACTACCAAAAAGAAGTCTGCCTCTGAATTACAGCTCTTTCTCAACAAGTACAGAGCTTGAGCAATATCAACAGCCGGGTGTTTGAGGGTTCTTGCTGCCATCCAAATATATTGGTGTTTAGTGAACATCTATTATCGGTATTTTCCTACCATGCAAAGATTGGAGCATTGGCAGAAATGTGTGTACATGTACATTTTATAGGTGTTGGTATGCTCTAGAGAGGACAGAA
>BDUI01001721.1:47930-62345 GCA_002335545.1 Apodemus speciosus | reverse complement strand
TACCTGTGATAAATCAGTCTAGCACAGACTTTCCTGATGATGGAGCAAAGCCCCACCCCTTTAAATATTCTGAGATATGTTCTAAGTACTACTCAGTCAAGCAAACTACTTTCCATGTGTAATCTGTACAAATTCAGCATTCTGTCCCCACGATAGAGATCTTATTCTAATACAGAATATTTTTTTTCTGAAATCAGTTGAGTTAAATTTATACCTCAAAAACACGAACATGTCCACCTACACAAAACTGGGAGTAAGAGGGTACTGGTTTACAAACACAGCTACATGGGAAACTACTGGGGCAGCTGACAATGTCTCTAGCCACAACAACAAGAAAGCATCCTACAGGAAGCAAGAAACAATGTCACAGGGAAATGAAAGGAGTCTGCCCATGGCAGCTGGTACAGTGTCTACACTTCACTACTTACTACTTTAACTGGTATCAAGTCTGTGCCCAGAGGCGAAAACTAATCCAACAGTGATCTGTGAGAACCAAATGAACAAAACAAAGTTCTCCAGGAGGGATACCAGTGTGATTCTACTAGCAAATACTAAGTAAGTCTTATAGTATACTTCTTTCTAGGCTTCACAAAGGGTTTTTTTTTTCTTTTTTTTTTTCTTTTTCTTTTGACTGAAGGGAGCCACTGTTAAAACGCAAGTTCCTTATCTATCAGCTAAAATGCTCTAAACTGTCAACCTGTTCCATGAAAACACCAAGAAAATCAACTAAGGTCGTTCTCTTCACGACTGCTTCTGCCCACTTCCCTAAACTTCTTTCTCATCTACATAAGAACTGGAGTGTAGAATATTTTTTTCTCAGACTCTGTGAAGGTACTAAAATAGGAAACCACACAAAATAAAATACTATCTCAATAGTCTGGAAAAACTCAAAGATGTTTACTCTAATAGTAGCAGGTCTACCCTCTACACAGTTCTCTATGCTTTGTCTTCATGGTTGAAAAAAAAATCACACACTTCAAGTCAGAGCACACTTCAGAAAATCAAGCAGTGAATATGAATTTGCACCTGTACTCCTGCCCCACCACTTCATACGGCAGTCATGTGCTCGTATGTTTGGGTCCCCTGTTAAACATACGACCCTGCAGGTCCATCTGTGGCCTCCAGCGTCTGGCTCAGTGAGTGCATTGAAATGTCTATTCCTATGCTACTAAGTAAACTGCTCTTTCCTTCTTATTTCTATCTAGACTCAAAGATCTTGTTCCCACTGCACTCCTGTGCATCTGTTGCCAAAAGGAGGGGATGACCTTGATTTGGGGAGAAGGCGTTTCTAAAACTACTAACAGTGATGTCTCTTCAGTAGTCACTGGCGGGAGACACCAAGCTTAAGAGGTCACTCACAAAACCTGCTACTTTGCAAACGAAAACAGTCATGTAAACTTATTACTGATAATGTAGTGAATGAGACTAGTTGTAAGAAAATGTGGGTCCCTTTTGAGATGAAATCATATGTGAAAGTTTTACAAACTACATCGGGTACCTAACAAAAGCTGTCACYGTGTGAACTATTACCATTGTATAATAGTATCTGCCTTCTAAATGCAGCCRTTGTCTCTGAAAATTCTTTAACTTTCCTTGCCTATTTTCCCTCAGCATGATCCTCTAGGATGAATGACTTGGTGTTTGTAAAGTGTTTTGAAATCCCTAAAGTGTGATAACCCACCCAAGTACCATTTTATCCATGCAAACTGCGTCTACCCAGTGAGTCCACTTAGCAATCTAGGAGAGGGAACTGTTGTCTCCTAAGACTTAATAAATGATTCCCTCTGGCTCCAAAAGCAAGTACTTCTTCAGTGACGGTGGGAGGGCCAGCATAGGAATTGCTTTGTGGCATCTGTTGTTTAACGCTTTTCGGATGGCACACCTCGACAGGTGCATGAGGGTCCTGGGAGTGTTGCAGCACACCTTGAAGAGAGAGTGGTAAAAATCCCAGTGTTTCTGGAAGGCAAGACAGGACAGGTTAATTTGTGGGATGCTCCACAGCTTCCCCCAGATAAAAATTCACACTGATACATTTATCCCTTCTTTACACATAAGAATAGATTTCTAGAGTCTGTGATAGTGAATAAAACTGAGCACAAAATGAAAATGGGGAGGTCAGGAAGTAGTGTGTGATAAGACTGGAAAGAAAAGCTGAGAAACACGTTCACAATCCAGGACATGATATCAGCTRCCGTGACTGAACTGTCTGCAGCAGCGCAAACCAAAACRGCGATTTTAATTCAACTCAAYAGTATAGCACTTTCTTTATGTACCTGGTAATATATCTACTGTCAGTGGCTAGCAGGCAAGTAACTTTAAAAGGGAAAAGAGCTAGCAATTAGCAGAATAAGATGATACAAGTAAGCCATTGGCCTCTAAGCCCAGGGAACTTTCTACCTCTCATGTATTAGACACAGCCGTTGACTTCAGAAATCAAGGACAGGACGCTCTGTGGGAAGGGCTAGTTTACGGATGGACCAAAGTCTCTAAGTCCACAAGGAAGGGCAAGGCTCTATGAAGGGTTCTTACGTGTAGCTCACTGCAGACTCTGAAATAGTGTTTTCTGCTTAGTCATAAGCACCTAGATATAGTTGGAAGTAAACAAGCTTGCGACATAAAACACTATGGTGTTCTGGAAAAAATTGCTGAGTGAGCAGTCCCAGATATTATCCCTTAACTCATTTAAATGGATGGAAAATAGAACTGCCACCTTTGTATATTTACTCAGACTTCTCTCAGAGAATTTTCCGGAGACTTCCTAATATCACATATTCGACAGGCATACATGTATAGAGTTTTACCTTCTCATACTTGTATTTTATAATCCTCTGTTTCATTACATTTGAAAAAAAAAGCTTTGAAAGCATTCTCAAAACCAATGTTTTAAACAAGAATGTTGAGTGCTTATCCAGAGACCTGGCAGCACTCGCCAGGGAAAACCACAGCGAGTGAATTGTTTACCTCCAGGTCATCATCAGGAATGGCTCTTCTCCACTTGATGTTCCAACGGATGTGCTCATAGGCATTGACCACAACTTCAATCGCTTTGGGGCAAGAGTGGCAAGCCTGGATCACCTGCAGAGGAAACAGAGAATGTTGTCACTTGACGTGAGCACACGATTCACAATTCTCACAGACATCAGGCATCCCCGAGCAAGGTTGGGGACGGCTTCACACACCTGCACTTTCCCCTAGTCAGTGTGCTTTGGAATCACCAAGACCCTGGACCACAAAGGGACCACGCATCTAGAAAGAATTCCCAAACCTATCACGTTGTCTGGAGCACTGTGCTTTTAAGGAGTGTCACATCTTTTGGGAGTGGTTATGCTGTCTGATCTAATGTAGATGGGCATATTCATGAAATCAAGCTAACGTTATCAACCATGAACAATAAAGACAGGGGCGCTAACAAGAACAGAAAGATAGGATGTTGAAGAACTCCCTGTTCTACCCATAAATGAAATGATCCTGAGAGAGGCCGTCTCAACATAGTTCCTGCTGCTGGGAACTCTGCAAGGCTGCTCAATCTGTTCTTATAAAATGACTGGACAATAGTACCCCTGTGGCATGCTGGTGACCATGTGGCAAAGCAAACTTCAGAGTCACTAGTAAGTCACCAAAGACATGTACCAGGAACAGCACCTGTAGCAGGCTGGTCTCATATATCAAGCCACACTCAGTCACTCTCTTCAAGAACAAAAGGTAACATGAGATATAGCTATATTATTAGCATAATCCGTTCCAGACTCTACTAAGCAGCCAAAATCATGGGGAAATTGAGTCGAAGTCATCAACATTTCCCACTGGACACAGAGGGATTTAATTTTAGATTTAGACTAAACTGGATTATTAATCCACATGAACAAAACTTTTATTAGCTATCAATATTGCATGTATCTGCTAGAGCAATCAAGTAGCCCATTTATTAGGTTACAAAACATGAAGATAAAGCAGAAACATCTAAGACAAAAAACAAAAACAAACAAACAAACAACAACACCCCCACTGGGTTCTAATTATAATAAAGAGAGAAAAAAAACAAAACTTCATATATTAGAAAAGACAAATGGTGATAAATGGTTAACCCATAAAATTAAGGGTTAGATTATGTGGCTTAAAAAACTCCTGGCCACAGCACAAGCCTATAATCACAGTACTTGGGAGGCTGGAGCAGGATTGAGAGTGCAAGGCCAGTCTGACACACAATGTACCCTGTCCCCCAAAGACAAATCTCAAAAATGAAAGTTAAGTATAAAAACTACATTAATCCAAGCCAGGGAGCTGTARAGAGTGGGGTTGGTCATCACAGATTTTCTTTGGAAAGAAGCAGAGGTCAGCTCTCAATCTTGGACAGTAGAAAGGTCTCTGGCATGTGTGCATATCTAAGTAGATGTSCTGTGAAGTATCACCTCTCTACTGACTGGATGAGGTAGAGTAAGAGGAAGGGGAGGTCTTGGCTATCAATATAACCTCACATGGGTGCTTCCTTGTGTGAGTTTTCTACAAGTGCCATAATTAATTTGGAACACCCAAATTGCCAAAGCTTCTTCTTTCTGTGTTGACTGCGCGCGCACGCGCGCTCGCGTGCACACACACACACACACACACACACACACACACACACACACCACCCTCCATGAAAACTCTTCCACTGAGGATGGTAGACAGGAGAGCTGACACCTCCTCGGCTTTGAGACCTACCATGTGATAGCATTCAGCGTTGTAGAGGCCCCATGAGTGATGTTCCTTTATTAGTAAAGTGTATGCTAAGAATAAGCTGAGAGTGACGCACAACTGGAAATCAGAAAGCCACCTCTACAGTGGCAATCTCATTACATCCTCTGTTGAACAACCAGCCCATGGGACTGCTCCACGGAAATGGGTTTTCTGCCCTCTGTCTGCAGGTCCTTCTCAAGGAGCTGAGCTTGTTTCTGGAGGCTTGCTCTCCTGAAGAGCGAAGAGCTCACATATTCTCCAGGTCCRAGGATCAGTACGCCAACCCAATCCTCAGTCGGGATGTGGAATAGCAAAGTTGGAAACACAAGCTAGGGGCTGAGGAAAGTGCCTCGYGAACTCACAAGACTGTGGGCCTCACTGTCCTCTGCTAAATAGCTTGTAATGAAGTCTGGCTCTGGCGAGTTAAGGAGCAAGGAGATGCCAAGAGTTGGAGTTGGGCCATGTGCAATAGAAATTACAAGAAGGAGGGGCAGAAAGGGTTCAAATAAAGTTGCACATATAGTAGTGTACATGTTTATGGTTGAGAAACCAAACATCACCGTCTGATGCTTGCACTTTCACCCAGCATCCTCCTGTGTATAACGAAGCAATGACTTTCAGCTTTCATTAGGGCAAAATATTTGGCCAAGTATTTTGACCAAATCCTGACCTTCTACAATCTTCAGACAGGACAGGCCTAACGGCTCCATTGCTGGCATTAGTTTTAGCTGTGGCACCATGACCTCAACAACTCTTCTAAAGGAACAGATTTAGTTGGGGATGGCTTAGAGTTTCAGAGAGTTAGTCAATTATCATCACAGTAGGAAGCGTGGCAGCGTGCAGGCAGATGTGGTGCTGGAGAAGGAGCTGAGAGTTCCACATCTGGATCTGCAGGCAGCAGGAGACTGCCACACTTGAGCACATGAGACCTCAAAGCCCTCCCCCACGGTGACACACTTCCTCCAACAAGGGCACACCTACTCCAAGAAGGCCACACCTCCTCATAATGCCACTCCCTATGGGACAAGCATTCAAACACAAGAGTCTATGGGGCCATTCCTATGCAAACCACCACACAGTCGAACTACTAAGTTTTCTTCTGACAGAAGTCTTGATTCTCAAAYCATGAAGGGATACTTTTCTAGCCTGACAGTCTCCTAGCTGTCATCATCAGGACTTCAGGCTTCYGGGGCTAACACAACTGGACTCATCTCAGGCCTCAGTAAGAATTTCACTCAGGTAATAGGTAGATAGGTAGGTAGATAGATAGATATAAAGATAGTTAAATGGATAGACAGACAGACAGACAGCTTAGCCTCTAATGAGCTAAGAAGCAAAGGACACCAGAAGAATTACATTCGGTCTCTATAGTAACTTTTTTTTCCATCACAGAACAATGACTAGAAAGAGATGAAATTGTTTTCTAAAACAATGATCACCGGGGGCAGTGGATCAGCTGTCACCCCTTCATCATCTGACTCCTAACGCATAAACTGACATGGCATAGATTCAAGGGACTGGGCAGATGGCTCAGTGGATTGAGTACTTGCTGGGCAAGCACAGATCCTGAGTTCTATCCCCAGGCCCTCTAAAAGAGATCAGCATCCTATTCCCAGTGCTGAGAGGAGACCAAGCTGGGAGCTGGCTGGCCAGTTACCTCAATTAAGCAGCAAACTCTTGAGATCAAAGAGAGAGCCCGTTCCAAAAGAACAGTGGGAAGTGATTGATGAAGCCAACCTTAAGTTGGTGTCCCCTCCAAACACACATACACAGGTACATACACACCTGGCACACACACACAAACACACACAGGGACAGAGGAAAGTTAAAGATGTCTAAGTTTTTCACGTGCCACTTGTAAGGCACTTTTCAATAAGGAAATCTACTAAAGCTACCTTGATCCTTATAGAATGTTATATTTTTGTACACACTTCACACACACACACACACACACACACACACACACACACACCACTTATTATCAAGGGAATTGTTTGAGCAATGGGCTTCACACACAACATTATTCAATGGCAGAAATCACATTTACCTCCCCCAAATTCTCACATTATCTTTCCCTTCCCCAGAAAAAAATGTCTTTCTTGACCTACAAGAAATCTCGATTTTGGCTCCCCGGGGTGTCACTTACTTCAGAATTATGCTAGCAGCAGAAAAGAAAAAAAAATCAAATGTCCTTTTGTACCCTGGAAAGCAATCGTAGACCCTATCATTCTCCCCCCATATCGTTCTCCCCCACCACGTTGCTTATGTAATTTATACATTGGCTCTCAGTGAAACGCACCGTCTGCCCACTCCCTTTGCATTGGGAAGACAGCATCTGCCGCTCTGACCTTGTTCCTTGTAAATAAGGAAACTGAATTCCCCATCCAGGGGAGAACAAATCACTTCATCTTCGGGATAAATGAGTCAGTCATTCGCCTGTCGTGAAGACAACTTTCTCTTAGGAAAGTCAGGCTATGGAGGGGTTGTTGTTAATCATGTCGAAGCATCTGCACAGAGCGTCGAAGGTTTTCTTCCACTTCTCCAACCTTACACACTTTTCATGGACATCAGTGAAACTATCCAAGCCTACATTAAATCTCCTTAGCAGTCAGCTAAAGCACAGGAAGTTAGAGGGGCAAACAAAACCCAAAGGAAGACACTAACTGACGGTGCTTTCGGTGTTCTTTGGGACACAAAAATGTGTGCTTATTGTCAAGACTAGAGGAGCCACCAAACAGGGCTGGTGCTATAAGTTCTTACCCTGCCTCCAAAACACAGAGCACGCGGAAGAAGAAGACAGGGACACTGCCTCACCAGACAGGCGGATATGCCACCCCAACTCTCAATTTAAATGCTGTAGAAGTCTGAGGGTGAGGGGAGATCTGAGAAACGAAGCAATGTGTTCCTAAACTGTACAGCAATGCATGGCCAAGCAGACACTCAGCATTCACAATCACCACGGGGCCTCTGTCCCTAACAGCAAATGAAAATTAATCCTCAGTTGAAAATACTGAGACGCAAGTGAGAATTCCCTCCTGAGTCAGAATCACCGACTCACGGGGTCTTAAGGGAAGAACGGAACACGTTTCCGATTATCTGCATGTCTCCCTCGTGGAATTCACTACTCCTAAGTGATTTGTACCATTTTTACGTTTTTCTTTCCTTTCAGTTTTGTTTTTGGTCTGTTTGGTAGTTTGGCTGGGGGTTTTGTCATTCTAATAGTGTGGGACAAAGTCTTACCTTGTAGCCCAGGCTGGCCTCAAACTTATAATCCTCCTAACTCTATTTCTTTGATGCTGAACCAATAGGAGCATGTCCACCACCACCTCTGACTGGCTTCCCAGGTTGTACTCATACTGCAGGACTGCAGATGAGTCCCTCAGACACACACACACACAGACACACACACACAGACACACACACACATACACACACACATACACACACACATACACATACACACACACACATACACACACACATACACATACACACACACACATACACACACACATACCTACATCTACATCTACGTGTATCTTATACATTTATATGTGTATATATTCTATATGTGCATGTGTGTATGTATTCTATATGTGTTTATGTATGTATATGGGAGGGGTGGTCCCAGTCGAGTTAGGAGGAATAGTCCTCAAATTCCTCGGCTTCTTTAAATTAAAGTTTCAGAACTACGGCATCATCTGGTTTGCTTTAAGTGTTAAATGCATTTTGACTACAAATTAATGATTATCATTAACCTGATGCTAGCACCTCCTGCGTCCCTCTACTTYGTCATGTACTGTGCATATTAAAATGACCTCTGTGTGTGTTTTTCTTTCCCAGTAGACGAAGCTACGTGAGTAGGTACCTTGTCTTGGTCATATCAACATCATTAGCATCTGCTCCCTGCCAGCCCATTAGAGATTATTAATTAGTGTTGTTCAGAAAAGAGGTCACGCCGTATGATATTTTGTGAATAAATCCTTGAATAAATTATCTAAGGTCAGGTCCTAATCCCACCACTGCAGGAGCTCAGACATGATTGGGTACCTCAGTTTCCTCTGCTGGAAAACAGGAATGATGAATCCTTTATAGAATGATGGAAGGAAATCAAATGAGCATATATCCAATGTTTATAACAATGTCTGAACTCATTACAAGTCATTATTGGCCCYTACGTGTTAGCTGACATTATTGCTAACTTTTGCCAAATTGGAAGAATGTGCAGTTCTTTCCTGGCTATAAGTTCACTCATTCTTTAGACCAGACATTGGGGAGGAACAAATGCCCTTTCCTCACGCATGCTCCTACTSAAATATCAAACACACAAAGAGAAGGTGGGTGGGTTGAATGGAGGTCAGGAATGGTTAGTTCAAAGACTCAAGTCGCGAACAAGCCTSAATCACCGGGAGACGGTAGGGCACACACAGCTTCATTTGAGCTAAAAAGCTGGGACGCAGCCTCACCTTGTGGAACTGTGGGGGGTAGATGCGCGCAGCCCCGTGGTTCAGCAGCAGCTGGTAGCAGATCTCAGGCTGTGCAGCGGGACGCACGGAGGTGACCTTCAGCACGTACTGGATCGCTGCACAGCCGTTGATATCCATGAGGTTGGCCTCGGCTCCCGCCTCCAGCATCATGTGCATGAGCACGTGGTCGCAATTCCAGGCAGCCTTGTGCAGGGGGGACTTGAAGTCATCGTCGCGAGCGTTGACCTCGGCGTTGTTGTCCAGCAACATGCGGCAGATGCGGTGGTGCTCCCTGCTGTACTCCTGCTCCTTGAAGCGCAGGGCCCAGTAGGTGGCAATGGCCAGTGGGGTCTCCATGTGGGCGTTCATGCTATCCACGATGGCCCCGTGCTCCACGTAGAAGGCCACCAGCTCGGAGAGGCCGAAGTGGGCCGCCGTGTGCAGGGGTGTCTCCTCATCCTGGTTGTTGGTTTTCATGTTTACATTTGCACCTATGGAGGAAAATAGAAGAAGCAGATATTTAAGCAAACACATATGTTTATGGTTCCTTCCTATGTATGCTTGCTCATGAGGTTCATTGAGGAAGACTCTTCCTCACGCGTTCTCTTTAACCTCTGCCTATCATGCGTAACTCCCACCTAGCCATAAATGGTCACTCCTGGTCCTAGGGTAAGTCACCCCTTAAGCCAACACCTCTGTCTTCCCGACTGCTAACAAAGGCACCCGGCAAGAGGAGCTGACGATCTGATCTCTCTCACGGAGCATTGCTCTTCATTGCCAGATAGATTTGGAAGTAAGCGATGTCTATGACAAAATGGTTTATATATCATTAAAATGCCAAACATATTAAAATATAAGATTTTGTGGGCTTTCTTTTTTAATTTAAAGGTTGGAAGTAGGTAAAGGAGCTAGCCACCGAAGCCCAACTGCTTGAGTTTGATATCTGGGACCCATATGGAAGGTGAGAATCAACTTTCACCAATGGTCCAGTGAGTCCCATGCACATACGCACATACACACAAATAAGAAAGGATGGACAAATATAATTTTAAATTAAAAATAGAGAATATCTTTAAAAACTGCAGCTCATGCAGGAGACCTTAAAATTAGTGAGGATTTTACATTTAAATTTTTACTGATTTGTATGAGTGTGCTCACTCGTTTCTATGTGCACCATATGTGTGCAGATACCAACTTGAGCCTGAGTTCCACGTGACTGAGAACATTCCAGTGTTGGTTCTAGGTGCTGAACCCACGTCCCCTTCAGAAGTAGCAAGTGTTCTTAGCCACTGAACCATCTTTCTAGTCCTTAGAAGTTATTTTAACCATTTTATAAAATAATCTTTCTTCTCTTTCAAAGCAGGTGGATCTAAAGTTTGGTGCAAACTAACTATGGTGACATAAAATTTCGGAGTACATTGGCTCAAGTCACAGCATCGTGGGAGCTATGTCTTTGAGATATAATAAACACACACACACACACACACACACACACACACACACACACACACTTTTTAGCACCAAAACAGCTTAAATGTCATTGTTCGAATTAAGAAGTGTAAAAATTAGCATCATAAAAACAGTCATCGAAAGAAAGGAAACAGTGACTGAGAAAATGATTTGATAGACAACTGTGTCAAACAACCCTGGGAATGATTTCCTTGGACAGTGCCTTAGGAATGATTTCATGAAACGCACTTACTGAACAGAGCAGGAAACCAGTGTGCTTTTTATTTTTCTAATAACAAATGTTAAGTGTTAGAATTAGCAACCTGAGAAACTAGACATTCCCTTCTCCGCCAAATTTAAAAGGGTGGACCAAATTACCCCTAAGAGCCAGCGTCATAAATAATTCCATTGGAAATTTTCATTGGCCCTCCAAATATAAGTCCAAAAAGACTGATCATCATCATCATCATCATCATCATCATCATCATCATCATCATCATCATAGTGTTATTGATATTGCTGTCACCAATTTTAATTTGGAGTTGAACGATGTGTCACATTATAACCAAAATATATTTTATGCAGAACCTCATGGAATCTCCCAGCAACTCTGCAGTAGATGCAGTTTTTTACCCTAATTTTATAGTTGGAGAAAGTTATCCTTCGGTTAACAATTCGCACAAAGTACACTAAGGTACTGAGCTTGCAAGCAGAAATTTGCAAGCAGGAAGGCTGGTTTGAAAAAAAAAATCCCTTATTAGTATGCTATTCTACCTCATTATTATTTTTCTGCAGGAAATTTTATATTGCTTGTTATATGAAAACTAGATGTAGTAGAGATGCCATTGCATTTTATAAATTTAAAATCAGCTTTCTCAAATGGATAGCTCCTTCTTGGCCTTATTTACAGCATCCCTGATTATTCAGAATATATTTAAAGGAGGAAACTCTCCCACAAGCAGTGTCTGGTTAGGAAACCAACTCTCCGGTGAGGTTTCTCCAGTTACAGCTTAGCAGATAGGGGGGGGGGAGGGGGGTTCTTGCTTGCAGGAGGCAGAATGGTAATCAAAGCCACCTTTTCCCTGTGTTCATCAGTATTCTGACCCGGAAGGGTTCTGGGTGAGGTCTCCTTTCTGGTCAAGTTTCTGCTCCTAAGTGAGATAGTGTGAATACAAATGTCTTTCCAGAAGCCATGTGCAGGGTCCCACAGCTGTGGGAGAGTTTCCAGGAAGAATGAGAATCAAAGAATCAGGAGGAAAATTTTACAGTCCAACTTATAGAGGGAACCACAGCCCTTGGGCTTTTTTTTTTTTTTTTTTTTAAATCGACTTGTATTTTTACTCCTGACCCTTGACCTCTCGGGATAACTGAATGCACGGCAACGTCGCCTTCTCTGAGCTGGAATGTCTCACTTTTAGACTTGAATTTTTTTTTCCTCCTGCAAGAACTTTCCAAAAGAATATATGATGCTTTTTAAATTATAGATTCTTGTGATTTCTTCAAGAAATTAGAGCTCAGAAGTTCATCGAGGGAACTTTCTGGAGTACTTTTTAGCAGGGAGATACAATGWACTGCTTCTCCATAATTTCCTAAGCTAAGCTTCCTACCGAGCGAGGAAGAGAACAGTCAGAAATCCCGGTGTTTGCAGGTGTGGCCAGTTTTCTCCGGTGTCTCTGAAAAAGAATCTGTCTCAGCTTTGGTGTTGGCTGCTGAGCCTCGGTGGCACTTTGCTTGTAGAAGTATCCTGTCAGTCTCCGCCTCTCTTTCCACATTTCTTTGTGTCTTCATAAAGAAGAACAGTGCACATTCGGCAACAGGTCCATCCCTCTCCAGAATGGCCCCATTGTTATTAGTGATGGCCTCTGCAGTCACGTTGTTTCCAAGCACACTGGTTAGAGATCAGAGATTCTAYACATTTTTGTTTTGTTTTGTTTTTGAGGAATTCAACTCAAGCTCATCATAGAACAAATGCAAATATGATATACAAAAATATAAATGTGCACACCTTGAACATTATTATAATCATATCCCAGTTAAGGATGCCAACACCACCTCTTGCTCTTGCTCTGTCTCTCTTTCTCTTCTGAGATCAGGCCTCACTAATATAGCCCAGGCTACCTCTGCCTCCTGGGTGCTGGGATTAAAGGAATGGACCACCATGTCCTGGTGAGGAAATGAATATTTCTTGATGTAGAAGAGCTCCCTGCCCTCCTACTCTCTTCGAAGTTAGGATTTCATCCAGCCATAGGCGACTCTAGCTGCTTCACCAGCCTGTTCAGATAGGCAAGTAACATCTTCATTTCTGCTTATTCTTACCAATTTTATGCAGAACTCTAAACTAGATGGTTTGGCCTCCTTTTCTAAGTTTGAAGACAAGAACTATAAGGAAATGCTGCTGGTTTGCGACCATCATTCAACTTCGAGTTGTGATGCCTGCTTCTCTGTTCTTTTTGCTGGCTCTGTCTCAGCATAAGTTGTCCACAGCTTGTCCTCTCTATCAGTAACAGACACGTCATGGGAGAGCCTCTGACTTCTCTTCCTACGAACGGAGCATCTGCACTACATCTTTTCGGTTTCATTAAATGGAGGGAATACAGGCGGCTGGACCAGCTGATAGATATGTCAACAACTCCTGCGCGAGGGTCCTCATTAAGCCACATCTTCATCAGGAATGAAACTTTGAGTCCAGTTAATTGCAATCAATCTGGCACCTGCACAGCGACAGCTCATTGTATTTTAATGTTTTCCCCTAGATTGTGAGTAAGTTGGATGCGCTGTAATACTTGTATTCCTTTTTAAATTTGCTCTCATAATCATTTCTATGCTACTAAACTGTGATTTTTAAACACTATTTAAAGTAATTAAATAACATTCCATGAAGTAAATGTGCCCTACTATTGGGTGTGCAAAATTCCTTTTTTTTATTTTCAAAATTTTGATCTTATAATTAACATTACTACTAATAAGCAGGAATAAATTTTAGTATTGCTTACTTGGAATAAATTCATGAAAACAGAATCGTAAAGCAGAGATGTCTGGTGTGTTCAGCATCTTTATGAATTATATTTACATTTATCCCATTGGTACAGTGGAGTAGATATTTTCCCTATCAGCGTGTTACACATTTTTTAAATTTTATGCTAATTGTGAAAGTTAAAATACCATTTCTTATCATTTTGAATTTCTTTAGTTCGTCACCCTATAATTATTAACGATTAAAATCTTTTCTTTGATTAATCATCCAGACAGTCTTGTTTGCATATAGAACTTTCTGAGTGATTTGCATTATTCTGAGCTCTCCCATGAAGATATATGTGAATATTATCCTAATGGGATATCTTTTTAGCCATTTTAGTTCGATTTCTCCTAAATATGGTGATAATGACTTTACTCATTTTTTTCTTGTGGGTTGTTCTATTGTTTTTTTTCTTTGCCTTTGCATTACAATAGTCTCCTTCTACTTCAAGGCCCCACAACTATCCAGATTAATTATAATCTAGCCTTTTTTCCTTTTTTCCCCCCGGGGGTATTTAACATTTGCTTCCCCTGGTGTTTATTTTGATCTATATATGGATTTAGGAAGTCTTTACATCTCCATGGAGTTCTTGTGTGCAGAAACATGGCCTCTTGCTAGGCAATGGTGGCGCACGTCCTTAATCCCAGCTCTCAGAGGAAGAGGCAGACAGATCTCTGTGAATTCGAGGACAGCCAGGAATATGCAGAGAAATCCTGTCTCAGGAAAATGAAAGGAAGGAAGGAAGGGAAGGAGGGAGGGAGGGAGGGA
>BDUI01001721.1:21714-36111 GCA_002335545.1 Apodemus speciosus | reverse complement strand
GGAGGAGGAGGAGGAGGAGGAGAAGGAGAAGGAGAAGAAGAAGAAGAAGAAGAAGAAGAAGAAGAAGAAGAAGAAGAAGAAGAAGAATCTCCCTCTCACCTCCTCTTCACAATACTTTTTTAAAAGTTTTGTTCACTTCGCTTTTAGCCATCCATATCTTTGATTCTGTTTCTGTCTCTCAGCTGTTGCAATATTTAACACCATTCATGACTCCAGATCAACAGAGATCTTCTAATCCCCAACTCACTGCATCTCCCAGTAACACTGRATGTGACTGACTTCTCTCTCTGGCAAGTTATTCTCATGGGAAGGAAATGAGTACAATAAGCCAAACACTGGCTACAACCTTTCGGGTACTGGTCCTGGCAAGGTTTTAAGTATCCTGCTCCCTCAAACACCAGCCCTTGTTCTGGGTTGAGGATTTAATCTAGACTCGACAGCCAACATGCAAAACGTACTACCGTGCATTTAGCAATGGAGCAGAGCTCTGTCCTCATGAAACTCACAAGTAGACATTAATCAGGGAAGTAAGCGAAGATAAGTATGATAAAAGAAAATGATAATGACCTGCGAGAGCCCAACAATGTCTGAAAGGACCATGGAACGTACCAGCTGTAATGGTGGAAAATGGACTTCAGAATGGAAGGCTATTTTCAAGGCTCACGCAGGAGCAGATTTTAGCACTGTAAAAAGGAGAGGGTAATATCCCAGAGTGGAGGTAGATTTACTATGGTTGCACTACCTTCGACCCATCACCTAGAGTACTGGTAATTCCATCTCGGGCCTCTAGGAAGAAGCCAGTTAGATTTTTCCTTTGGAGAATCTAACAGGGATGGGGTGTGTGTGTGTGTGGGGGGGGAGATTCGAATGACTAATCTAGCCAAATACACTATAGAGTGAGCGAAGCTAATAATTTATAAACTTGACTTGGCATTCAGTCATTCCATCTTACAGGGAAGCAGCCAAGGATTCTAAGACAACCAAGAAAGCAAGCACAAAAGTAAAAACTATACGGGGCAGGAAATCAGCCAAAGGTGGGAATGAGAGTAAAGCCAGGGAAACCACATTGAAATGATAGAAATTCACAAAAGAGGACGTTAAAAAGCAGGAAAGAATCCGGGCACAAAAACACTTGAAATGGACAGAGAAGTGTTGCGTGGGTTGGAAGGACCCATGGAAGCAGACTAAAGGAGTCTCATGTGGGCGGATCTTTGTCAATTTTCAGAACAAGGGTGGGAAGAAAACCCTAAACACTTCAGGAAAGGTCACCAGCCAAGGCTGAAAGAATTCAGATTTGCCAGCAACATCTTGAAAAACAGAGACTGTGGAGGAATGCTTTTATCATGCTAGAGGGGAACAAATATGAATCTGGGCTTCTCTGTCAATCAAGGAAGAGCAGACACCATGAGTGGCGTTTATCATCTCCAGCGTGATTTCTCAGAGCTCTTGGTAAGGATTTGGTCAGCTCAAAAAACAACAAACTAAAAAGAAAAAAAAAAAAAAGCATGATTCAGGGAGGGAGGGATCTGACCCAAGGAGGAGAGGGAGACAGGATGTCACAAAAGATCCCTAGGGAGGCAGAGGTTCCCAGGACCAGACATGAAGGCTCTAAAAGAGACTCCCCACCCCCGAACATGAAGTTGATTAAAATATTCGCTAAGGTTAAATATTTTTGTAAAAAAGGAAACAAAAACAATGCAACTTATAGCAAAAAAAAAAAAGGCTTAAAATATCAACAAGTCATGGAAATCTAAGCAAAAGACAAAAGCTAAATTTTAATAAAATGAAGACATTGTTATTCTAGTTTGTGGCAAGCCTCCAGCTTCGGGGTAACTCATTGGGAACCTGGTGCAGGTAGGTTTCATATGATTCCCCAAAAGAGGAAAAGGACATATGTCCTAATCACGCCTCTATAATTTTGATTATCTTACACTGCTACATCTTCTCTGTTTTCAAACAAAAATAAGTGTCAGTTGTTTGACAATATGCAAACAGTAGGCTAACCAAACTAGAGAAGCAAAAGCAGTCATCTCTAAGGGAAAAAATAATGGGTACTGTATTTTTCATAATGAACCTTGAATATAATATCTTAATATTTTTCAAATAGCATATTATCCCATCTCCTAGATTTTTCAATTTTTGTGATATTATAGATCATCTTATTTTATTTTTATTTTTATGTATGTTGAATATACCATCGTTGTTCTCAGACACACCAGAAGAGGGTGTCGTCGGATTCCATTACAGACAGTTGTAATGGGAGCCACCATGTGGTTGCTGGGAATTGAACTCAGGAAGAGAAGTCAGTGTTCCTAAGCACTGAGCCATCTCTCCAGCCCTATAAAACATCTTCTTATACTGCAACTTCTAACTGCTTATTTCTTATATATAGAACCAAGCTGATTTGTTGGTTGAATGAGTCAAGACACAGAACAACTGCTAAACTCAGTTATTAGTCCTCACCATTTGGAGGTAGATTTTTCTAAGGTTTTATTTTTATGTAGATAGACGTAATTGTAGGAAATAGTGGCAATTTTCCTTCTTCTCTTTGCTCCTCATACATTATTAATTCCTCTTTTCTATTTATGTTGAGACCTCCAGGACAGGGCTGAAGAGATGTAGAGAAAGTAGCCTCGATTCTGAAGAGGAGAAGGCTTTAACATTCCACCAACAGGGGACCATCGACTCTGCGTGGCCCTGCTGAGGGCTGTGTTATACAAAATATGCAGTTATTCTCCATAAAGGATCCAGTGGGGCTGGAGAAACAGTTATCTGATGGAGATGAGAAATGACCCCCCCCCAAAAAAAACTTATTTCAATTCTCTCATTCAGAACACGAGACAAGGTGAAAAAAGGCAGCATTCTGAAGACAAGGCAATTTAGAAGTATTCTCCACCATCTGATAGAGGACAATCTCTGAGCAGGTGGCGGTCATGAAAGTCACTGCCTGTAATTTACTGTTTCTGTTTCTCTCTTTGCTCAATGAATGATTTTTCCCTTTGCTGTTTTTTTTTAAATAGTGATATATCGTTTCCTTTTAAAATAATTTTAACAAATAACATCAACTTAAATTCTGTTGGCCTAGGTATACTTGCTTACAATACAACAGAACGGGCAAGCATCTTTGGAGTGGGCTAGGAATGAATGGCACAGCCAGATTTGTGCTATCGCAGTGCACAGCACAGGGGGTGCAAGATGGGCAGCAGCAAGGTGGGGAGAGGGCGGGCTGTCCTGCGGGTATGTGGATGCTTCCTTATTAAAATGAAGGCCTCGCAGGTCAGGGACTCTCCTGAGTAGGTGACTTGCGTTAGTGCAGCCCTCAGGAGCAGAGGGTGGTCTTCGCAAAGGCAGGGTTCTTCTTACCATTGCCCCTCATGCTACATTCTGTTAGAAGCCATTTGAATTTTTATAGCTTTCCTCAGGTAACAAATTTTCCTCCTACTGTCGGGATTTGCTTCGCGTGGCCCTGAGCAAGCMGTGTTCATTTTCCTCTTAGGAAAGGGGCTGGATAGAAAGAATGTACAGCTTAGGAAGCAGCCAAACCTGACCTGACTCTCTTTATTCATAGGGAAATGCAGAAAGCAAAGAATGGACATTTTCGCTGAGGTAAATAAGCCCTCTCGACGGAGGAACACCATTATACTAATACCAAAGGAAACAAAGGCCAGAAGATGGCGGCATTAAGTAGAAAGGCAAACAGAAAAATAGCAGGGAAAATCCAGCGTGGGACAAAGCCAGCTCTGCAACGGTGGAAAACAGGACCAAATCCTTTAAGAGAAAATTGCATGCAATTTTTTTGGACTCAATTAGCCTTTTCCACAAAGAGCACTTTCTCACAAAGAGCCCATTAAATAGCAAATGAAATTACATCGGTTTGCCGTTGCCATGGCACTGGCTGTTCTCTAATGGACTCTCTGGTCGCGAGGTTCACGTTAGACTGGCTTATTTTTCCTTGTCTGGGTGCTGCCTCCATTCCCCTGTCTGGTCAGGAAGACAGGGATGTGACTTCTTCCCCAAAGTACCTACCTACAACACCACCCCAGCAAGACCACATTCAGCCTTTAGCTCAATTCCCTAGAAATGGGGGTGGTGTGTGTGTGTGTGTGTGTGTGTGTGTGTGTGTGTGTGTGTGTGTGTGTGTGTGTGAAAGCAACCAGGAGCTCCTCATTATCAGCCGTGACCACGGCAGCTTGCACTAATTCGATGGGCGAGGGTGCAGCCCTGTGTACTGGGCTCCTGGAGCCGACCTCTGGCCAAGGACTGCTTAGCAAGTGCTGCCCCCTGAGGTGAGAAGGCAAAGACACCCAGAAAGGCGTGAAAGTTAACCTTAGACTCTTGTGGAATCTTCCAGACCGGAAGACTGACCCGCGAGCACAAGCACATACCTGCTTTTCCTTCCTTCTGAAGAAGTGGCAGCAAAGATAAAAATAAAAATAAAAAATAAAAAACAAAGCACCCTTGCCCAGTTGATGCAATGGTTGTGCGGCATTGCATACGCCCGCACCCCTGTAATTTCAGAACTTGGGTGGCAGAGGCGGTGGAAACGGAAGTTCACGGCCATCCTGGATTCCATGCCAAGTCAAAGGATAGCCTGGGTTACAGAGACCCTATCTTTTAAAAAAAAATTCTAAAACTAAGCCTCTTAACATATAAATGATGTGCCTTTTTAAAAAAGAAAAAAATTACTTATGAGCCAGAAAGATGGTTCAACAGGTGCATGATAAACAGAGACAACTGAGGCCCAAACGTTGCTCTCTGAATTCCGCACATCAACCATATAGTGTGTGTGTGTGTGTGTGTGTGTGTGTGTGCGCGCACACACACACACACACACACACACACTGTAAGCAAAGATTACAAGAAGTTATTTAGATACTGTTAGATATTGCTAACAGCAATGCTTGATAAATAACTTACATATTATATTCTGATACACATAGTATTACATAATTACATATTATATAATTAAAATATATATCTATACTGTTCGTGCCTTCGTATAAAAGGTTATTTTTTTTTAAAAAAAAGTTTTAAACATTAGACAAATCCAGTAGTTTTTCCTGTAGCCCCAGCACTCAAGAGGCTAAGACAAGAAGATTCCTACAAATTAGAGGCTCCCTTAGGCTGAGTACCAGACCAACCAGCGCTACAATGTTCAGCCCTATATAAATAATAAATAAATAAAAACTGTCCATATAAATGAACACTCTTTTACATCATTTAATTTGTGCGTGGGATGTATACATCATAACAAAATATTCTATTAAGAAGTATTTCTAAATTTTTCAGTAATCTACATAATTCTGTGGCAGTGAAAGTAAATCAGATATGTGCTAACATTTAATAAATATATATTTATATACGCACACAATATACATAGATACATATACTGTATATATTCATATATGGGTATGTATGTATAATATGTAAAGTTTGGAAGTTTAGGCATACAGTTTACAAGCTGCGTGATTGCCAGATTGTTCTGGAGACCCATAGGAAGCTACCTAGCCCAGTCCTAGTCTCGTCCGTATGTGTCCACCCTGCCTTTTCTGTTGTCTCCAACTCTCTGAATAGCCTCGTTTGGAGGGGACAGCTACAGCTTGAATTTGGACCTGGGAATAAATTAAACCTCTGGATCAAACATCTTCCTGTCCAAAATGAATCTCCAACCCCAGAAACGGGATTCCCGAGTTAAAGTTTGTGTGTGTGGTCAAAATTGCCCCGAGTGTGTACCGACTTAGTGAGAGGAAGCCGAGGGGTCAGCCACCTGCGGTTGAACGAAGGATCGTTCTTCTCGGCAGTGCGGGACCTGCTAGGCAGCCCACGGCCCAGTAGATGGCGCCACACCCACACGTATATGGGAAGCTCCACGTGAACTGAGAATTATTTTAAAAAGAAGGGGTGGGGGAAGAACATAAAGGCGGAGTAAATGGGGGTGGGGTAGAAGAGGAAAAGTGATGGTAGAATTGCCGTATTTCATTGTATACATGTATGGAATTCTAAAAGTTTAAAAATAGCAAAGGAGTGTGTGAGGACAGTTAGACACAGCGTGTGATCCAGGGTGTCCTCCTCACCCTACTGTCCCTGCTGACAGATCTGTCACTTCTTGGGATACAAAATCTGAAGTTTAAACTATTTAAATGTGAACAAAATCTAAACTCAACCTAACATGAAGAAGGAAGTAAATAACATGTGGGGGTCTCCAGACCATAGGAGCTCAGTGAGCTGGTAACACTGACCCATTCACCCCGTCTCTCTCCTTCCCTCTGCCTCTCTGTCTCTTCCTCTCTGTCTCTCTGTCTCTGTCTTTTTGTCTTTTTCCATATGTCTCTGTCTGTATTTCCCTCTCTCTCTGTGTCTCTGTGCCTCTCTGTCTCTGTCTCCTTCCCTTTCTTCCTCTGTCTGCCTGTCTCTGTCTGTCTCTCTGTCTCTGTCTCCATTTTTCTGTTTGTCTCTCTATCTCTGTCTGTCTTCCTATCTCTCTCTGTCTGTCTCCCTATCTCTCTGTCTGTCTGTCTCTGTATCTCTGTCTGTCTCTCTGTCTCTGTCTGTCTCTCTGTCTGTCTCTCTATCTCTGTCTGTCTCTCTGTCTCTCTCTGTCAGTCTTTCTGTCTTTCTCTGTCTCTCTGTCTCTGTCTTTCTGCCTCTCTCCATATGTCTCTCTGTCTGTTTTTCCCTCTGTCTTTTTCTGTCTCTCTGTCTCTCTCTGCTTGTCTGTCTCTGTCCACATGTCTCTCTGTCTGCCTTTCCCTTTCTCTGTCTCTCTATCTCTGTCTTTTTGTCTCTCTCCATATTTCTCTCTGTCTTTCCATTTTTTCTGTCTGTCTGTCTCTGTCTGTCTGTCTCTCATTTTCAGTCTAACCCCCTCTTCCCTCCCTGTCTGTTTCCCTTCTTCTCCCCCGACCCCTCCTCAGGGATCAGCCACGCTGAGGGCTGCCTTCATTCCCAGGGCATCAGGGGCATCTTTAGGACTCAGCAGTCCTACTACACTTCTTGAGTAAATTATTTTTGCACTCTTCCCTACTCTCACGGAAATATATACCTTTCCTGCTCTCTCTCATTTTTCCACCAATGACTTTGAGAGGGAATTCCTCGGATTCGAATGGCCTCACATCACCATCACCAAATCTACTCTGGCGTTGGAAATCATCTTATAGGGCATACTTATTATAAATGGAGATAGTGTCTTGTCATCTACAGATTTCATCCCATCTCAACTTTGGAAACCTGGATCCTTGAAGGATTACTAAAGTAACTGTTGTGCCCGTTGTCTGTGATTTCCCCTTGGCCTCCCTGCAGTCACCTTTATCCCTGCAGCCTCCCCCAACCATCCCAAGCACGCTATTCTTGCATTGTTTCTGGGCAAACTGCTTTCAGCAGTTCTTAGCACATTCTCTTCAAAACATCCATTTACCCCTCCCTAGCCTAATCTGGCTTCACACTAGGTCATCACACTGGTTTTGTGTGTGTGTGTGTGTGTGTGTGTGTGTGTGTGTGTGTTTTGTTTAGTTTGGTGTTTTGTTCCGTTGGTATTAACCTTTCCCCAGACTTAAGGAATATCTTATTTTATCTTGACCGCTTTCCCTGTAGCTGGCTACTCCCTGCTTCTTGCGCACACCTCTTTCTTAGTCCTAAGTTACCAAAAGCAGGCTCCCGACCCCAGCTTCTCCCTCAGTCCCTCCTGTTCTCCTCCCGGTCACTTAAGTGTCAGCATTTCTCTCGTGATTTTTTCTAGATTCATTCTTTTTTCACTTGTTATTCCTTCTTTTGTTTTACAGATATCTCATTGATTTTATAGCCCGAACCGGTCTGAAACCTGTCATCCTCCTGTCTCAGTCTCCCAAGTGATAGAACTCTTAAATTCCAGGACTGCATTGGCTAGATAGTGACACTTTGTCAGGAAAAAAAAAGGAGAAATTAAGAAAAAAAGTATGAAATAGAAGGAAATAAGTGGGGAAATAGAGGAAATGAGAGAGAGAGAGAGAGAGAGAGAGAGAGAGAGAGAGAGAGAGAGAGAGAAACGATGGATCTTGTAAAGGCAAGCTGCTCATGAATCCAGAACAGCCAAGCAGCCAGCAGGTCATTCATGCAAAATGAGAAAAACAAAAAACAAACAAACAAACAAAAAAAACCCAAACCATAAACAGATATTTCTCCAAGTGGAAATTCATCTGTCAAATATCATATGATGACATTCACAGCACCCGGACGGGACGCCACCCTGAAGCCACAGTGAGACATTGCTACACAGTTATGGAGGAGTTACACTTTTTACCCTCTAAGTAAAATACCTGCACTTTAAGATGAGGTAAAATATTTTACTGTATCAATTTTGGCAAGAATAGCACGCAACTGGAGTTTTCGCACGTTGCTGGTGGGATTTAAGAAGCGGTCCAGCCACTTCGGGAAGCAGGGTGTCAGTCTCTTATATGGGAACCATCCATCTTCTCACCTCTAGATGTTTATTTCAAGGAAGTAAAACCATGTACCGCTACAGGAGACTACACGCAAGTACTTACCTTCACGGTTCGCCAAACTTGACAAGTCCTTGACCGAGGCCTGTGTGAATCGCATGGTGCATCTACTCGAAATACTATTTGGCAAGTAAAACATCTAATGGACCCGGGAAAAGTCTTTAACATTTTGTAATAGTTCGTTCTTAACGTAGATGATATTTTCTCCTTGATAACACTTCCCCACTTTTATAATTAAAATTCATTTTGGGACTCTTTTGCTAATATCCTCCTTACTGAAATATGTATGCATATACGTATATTCATGTGTACATCTATAAATACATACAAGTTGAGAGTGGGAACTGGCTTGTTACATTACTTGATGCATAATAAGGGTTAAGTAAACAGGTTAAGTAACTGTAAGAATTAATACATTCCTTACACTTAAATATTAAGATTTCAATGTGAATGGCCTCAGTTGGAAACACACACGCTATAAAACCAACCAATAAATGTAAATACTCATGGATATGCTTATTTCCATAGTGAATCAGGTTGAAGGTGCTGACATGCAAATCGCATCGCCTGAAGCAATGCAGGTGGATGAAGTTCCCAAATCATGTGTGTATGAAGACACACAACAAACCATGTGTGTGTAAACCCACATATACCATGTGTGTGTAAACACTGAGCCACCTGTCAAGTCTTACCTCTGGACACCAGCTGCTTGGCACAGAGGATGGAGCTCTTTGTGGTGCAGAAGTGCAAAGCGGTGTGTCCACTCAGGGAGTAGCAGTTGAGCTTGGCGCCACGGTCACAGAGGATCTTCACGCACTCGAGGTTGGCTATCTCACAAGCCACGTGCAGAGGGGTCTTCCCGTTGGGCCGACAGTTGATGGTGGCGTTGTGGTCCAGCAGTACCATCAGGCACTCCACGTGACCAAGCAAAACTGAGAGGTGAAGGCCCGTCGCCCAGGAAGACTTCAGCTTATAACTGGGCAACCAATAGCCTGGAAACAGAAAGGAAGAGGAGTTTGCTTTCAGTTGAGAGCGCCTCCCTGTTTGTGAGGATGTTGACAAAGTGATTTACCTTGGTCACAATTACAAGATTGAATTAAAAATGGATCAGGAGTTTGTTTCTGGCAGCCAATGACTCTCCCAGAGCCTTTTTCTAAGGACTGACATGGGTCAGGCTTTTTTTTTTTTTTTTTTTTTTTTACAACTCAAGCAGTCTCTACTGTTCCTAGATTCCTGTTCCTTTACAATGTTGCCCATCGACTAGGCACAAATTGGCAAAGAGAGCGATTTGTAGGATTAAGATCTTAGACAAATCATCCTTACTGCTTGAAATGTTCAATTTCTCTTCTTCTAATCTAGCTCTTTGAAGCAGAGTCTCTCTGTGTAGCCCAGATGGGCCTTGAACTCACAGAAATCCTCCTCCCTCAGTTTCTCTGGTACTGGGGCAATACCAATCTCCTCAGCAAGCAGCTTGCAATGACAGTTTCCCTGTCTGCGTAGAAGGGAGCTGGTTCTGAACATGAAAACCAAAGTGTCAAAGTTTGCGGTTTGACATTCGCATTGTCTCCATAACTTATCCATAGCATGCCGGGCTACGGCTGAGTTACGCATGAGCATGGCTGTGCACGTGTCTCTGTGATATGCTGACTTGTGCCCCAAGCAGAACAGGTGAGAAAAATATTGGAATTTTATTTATTTATTTATTTATTTATTTATTTATTTATTTATTTATTAGTTACCATGGAACTTTCTTTCAGCCTTAAACGGGAATAAAGTTATATCGTTTTTTAGGAAATAAATGTGACTGGAAATGACCACAACAAGTTAGTCACAGAAAGGTGATATGTCTCTCTGTCTTTTATAATACCTAGATGCCATGTAGTGTGTGTGTGTGTGCGTGTGTGTGTGTGTGTGTGTGTGTGTGTGTACTAAATGAAGTAGAAATTAAATTCTCAAGGGAACACGAGATTAATGGGAAGAGAAGAGGGACGAGAGAAGATAGGGAGAATGAGGTAGGGACAGAGGAGAATATGTTTCAGTGTATCATATGTACCTGGAAGAATGAAAAACTCTAAAGGTAACAACAAAACATTTTTTTAATTCTCAAATTCCGATCTCCTCCAAATCTATCAGAAGCTACTGATCTGCAGTTCACCACACACAACTAAAAGTTCTAAAGAAATGTTACTAGTTTTAACCTTACGAAAACTAATGCAGAACTATGTGTACCCTTCCACGAGTACACTTGCGAGGGTTTCATATAAACCTGAGGCTGTCGTCACAAGCCTGCGACGCTCGGCGGAAAGCCCCTCACCCAAGGAGCGTGGGGAGGAGGGAAGGGTTGCAGCCCGTTCTTGAAAGGGGGCGTTGGTTCTGCTCCAGCCCTTGGGAAGGATACACATCTCTGGTTAAACTAAAGCTAAACGGAAGCTTAAGCCCAGGCTCCCCAGCAGTTACCAGAGCTAATGTTAATCAAAGGAAAAACCAGCCCCACACCCRGAGAAGCCTCTGGCTGCCGCCAAAGTTTGCATACGCTGCTCTGGCTGGATTAGCAGACAGTTGCTGGGACCATGTCCCTGTGTTTACACAGCCCTGAAAGATTATAGACCCAAGCCCAATTCTAGGCTACTATTTTAATAGCTAACATTCTGAGGATAATTCTCAGAGGCTTCCTAGAGGATGGGAGAGGGGCGCGAGCTTGAAAGGCGAAGTTTTAAAAGGCGAAAAACTTTTCCAGCAACCAGAAGAGGGGAAGTGCCCACCCCTGTCCCCAACCAGTAATTAAAAGGGGGGGGGGGAGAAGAAGAAGAAAAAAATTTAAAAAAAGAAGAAAAATAAGCGAGAAAGAGATCATTTGTTAGGCATAAAAAGCGTCCACGATGTTTGGGCATCAGCTGCTCCTTAGGAAGGTGGATGGCGTATCTGCCAGAAGATCTTCAAGTGAAATCATTCATTGATTATTTTAATTAAAACTATGACTACCATGCAAGGGACCAGAAGAAGCTGTGGGCCATAAGTGAAGTACTTACAGTGCATTGCACTGATTAATAAAGGGTGTTCATTAACCTTGCTGACTAGGGAATTTCATATCACAGATAGGTCTGATGTTCCACTTGTCTCATTAGGGAGCCAAAGCTCATACCTCTGCGGGAGACCTAAAGCATCTAGCTGGGAAGAGCACCAGAAAACAGCCTTGAAGACAGCCGGCCACCCATGGTTCCGGAACAGAGGCTCCCAGTGAGAACCAATAGAGTGGGACGCCTTGGAGACTTCCCCTACCTTCGACTTTACCCTAAATATTTCCTACTCGTCTCAGAAGAAACTAGGTCACAACTTCCCTTTAACCATTCAACTATTAGTTGCTTCCGGTAGTTTTAAAAACTCACTTGGGTATTCAGGATTTCTTTGGGTCGCTGTGATTTTTTTTTTTAATCCGGGCTGTGGAGATGGCTGAGTTGGTGTTTGCTGCCCAGCTTAAACCCATGAGTTTGAGCCCCTCGACACACAAAGAGGACAACCAGCTCAGACAAGGTGTCTTCTGAGCAAGAACATGCTGTGGCTTCACTAGCTTAAGATAAAAATAAAGTGATTGTCCCGTAGATGGTACTTTGCTTGTATTTCTATGTTTTAATATGTCTTACCCCCCCCCCCATCCTCGCCTCTGCCCGTCATTCCCTAGGAGTTATCGCAAATACAGACCGGCATGCTTTGATTATTAGTTGGCTTTACAAAGTGAGAAGAGTGGACTTTTGAAATAGTGGATTTTAACTTAAATTAAAATTAGTGGATGGGTGCACTTGATTAGATTAGTGATTCCGGGGATATTTATTTTCTAAGTTGATACCTTTGCCACTGGAGTTCTGCGTTATCTTTGCAATACTCACACACGAATCTGGATATTTGCTGGCACAGGGTGTATTTAGTAACAAATTAGACTGGGATATTATCTGAAGATTTCGTGATAGAGCTAAAAATAACAGGGTGTGGGGGAGAGCGAGCGTGCACGCGTGCATTAGCTTTAAGAATTAATGTTAAGTGCTGGTAAACCCCTGGCACATACTGAGAACTACTGTAGAGCCTGCTTTAACCAGTTGCCTTTGCTGGTGGAAGTTTCTTAAGAAGGATCCAGAGCGAGAAGGAGGAAAGAGCCGTCTAACCCAATATATCTGCTCTATACTCCTTTCAGAATGCACATTAGCTTAGTGGGAACAGGTGGTGTCATCTCTAAATTACCAGTACACTTGATGAGTTTTTAGATTAGAGTTCTCTGGATATTTATTCTCTAAGTTGATATCTTTGCCAGTGGGATTCTGGGTTACCTTTGCAAYGYTCACACACCAATCTTGACGTTAAGTGGGACCGGGTGTATTTAGTAACAAATTCAACTGCTTTTTGAAATCCTGTGGAAAAATGAGGTAGGGTGTTTTAAAGGAAACTAAGATTGGTTAAGGGTRGATTTCAAACCAGCTAGCCCTGGGAGGATAATCAACTGTTGAATACAGACTCACATTATCAGTTACRCAAGAAAGTTTCGAAGTGGCCACTAACTGTTGCTGACAGGATACTTTGTTTCATTTATCAATGCAAACTGAGCAGAAGACACCCACTCTTTGAGATTAGACAAATATGTCCCCTTTCTGGGAGTACATGTGAACGATGAAGTTTCTTCGCTTCTTTTATAAAAGTGAATCAAACTGCCCCGGAGTGTTTTGTGAACTTTCCTTGTTCAGTTTTAGGAGTACAACCTTTCCGTGTACAAAAAACAAACAAATAAACAAACAAACAAAAACCTCCAAGAGTAACATGTTCAGCAATCCCAAAAGTCTGCTTTTACATAATAATAATAATAATAATAATAATAATAATTATTATTATTATTATTATTATTATTATTATTGTTATTATTATAACAACAACAAAGTCTCAGAAACAGTAATCCTGCCACATGTCCTTCAAGGCCACACAGGGGCTGCTCAGTCCCTTAGAAAAACTCCAGAAGGGGCTGACTAACTAATTAGCTACCCAGTAGTAGAGTCCTCAGTCCCACACTGTTCTGAGAATTTCTTTGTGAGGTGAGACATTGATATCACCACTTAGATCTACTTTACTGGGCCAGAGGCGAGGGTTCTATTCACCGCTTCCATTCCTACCCTTAGCAGTGAAAGAGCTGGTATTAAGCTTGGAAGCACTTAGGAAAAAAGTTTCAAGTAACTTTAGAGAAAGTGGGAATTTTCCCCCAGGCTCACAACTACATTTTCATGGTAAATGGAGAGAAAAGTTATTTCTATACATACTCTGTACACACATGCACACTGACTTCCTGGACAGCCCTGAAGATACAAACCCAAGCCCTGTTATTTCCAGATGGACACCTACATAAATAAGACTAGGCCTCTTTTCTTTCTTTTGGAGACAGTTTAAATTTCTGCCTCTAACTAAAAGCCACATCTCATAGCCTGAATCCTAGTACAACAATCATCAGCATAAATAAAAAACTGGTTCCACTGGGACCATAGGAATTAGCTTATTTTGACAAGAAGAATTTAAAACGCAGTTTCTTCACATTTGGGGATTATGATACCCAGTAGCTAACAGAAAACAGTGCCTGCTTACCAGGAGTCTCTAAGTTCCCTGTCTCAGGAATTCTGAGCCTGTCTGCAGGGTTTACCTGCCTGGGAGATAAGAAAAGGTGGTATTTGCTACTGAATATCAAATAGAATAGCTACTGGCTTAAATCTGAGCCCTGTTGTATATGGCACACATAGAAGTTTCTTTAAAATATACTCAGCATCCAGATCGAGGCACAAAACAAAGTTAAAAGGCGCAAGCCACCTAATAAAATAGCATATGATTTGTCCTTCCACAGAATCTCTTCAACTTTGTAGAAAGAAAGAAAGAAAGCTGCATTTTTTTTYMRRAMAAA
>BDUI01001720.1:119674-140098 GCA_002335545.1 Apodemus speciosus | reverse complement strand
TGTCTGTAAGTGTGTGTACAGGTGGGTGCGTGCAGTTGTGCATGGAGGTAGAAGTGGCTTTCTTTTACCTTTCTGTATCACTCCTCACCTTAACTGTAATTTTTTTAAGGTGGAAAAAGGCTTTAATTTTAATATTAAGTGTGGAAATAGGCCTTAAACAAGATTTTTCTTTTTCTTTTCACTTTATATCCCTATCACTGTCCCCAGCTTTCCTCTCTTTTCAGTCTCATTGCTACAAATCCTTCCTTCCACATCCCCCCTCACCTTCTCCTCAGAGAAGGGAAAGCCTCCTTTGGCTACCACCCTGTCCTGGTGCATCCAGTCGCAGCAGGATTAAGCGCATCCTCTCCCACTGAGGTTCAACTAGGTGGTCCAGTAGGGGGAACAGGATCCAAAGGCAGGCAACAGAGTCAGATACAATCTCTGTTCCAATTGTGAGGGGACTCACATGAAGGCCAAGCTGCACATCTGCTACAAATGGGGTCCTAGGTCCAGCCCCTGCATGCTCTTTGGTTGGTGGGTTCAGTCTCTGTAAGCCACCATGGGCTCAATTTAGTTGACTCTGTAGGTTTTCTTGTGGGGTCTTTGCCCCTTCTGACTTGCTCAATTTTACCCACCATTTGTTCACAAGACTGCCTGAGCTCCATCTGATGTTTGGCTATGAGTCTCTTCATCTGTTTCCATTGAAGACAGTTATGCTAGGCTCCTGTCTGCAAGCATTAATAGTGTCAGGGGTTGGCTTTCTCACAAGGGATGTGTCTCAATTTGGGGCAGTCATTTGTTGACCATTCCTTTAGTCTCTGCTCCTATTTATCCCTGCACATCTTGTAGGCAGGACAAATTTGGGGTTGAAGGTTTTGTGGGTGGGTTGATGTCTTCCACCCTCCACTGGAGGTCCCATCTGGCTACAGAGGTGGCCACTTCAGTCTCCATATCCCCCATTGGTAGGAATCTCAGTTAGAGTCACCTCCACAGACTCCCAGGAGCCTCTCCCCACCTCACCCCTGTCCCAGGTATCCAGGTAGCCCCAGGGATGCCCCACCCATTTCTGTTCTCACTCATTTCCTGCCCCCTCTCCCCACACCTGATCCTTATCCCCATTCCCCGCCTTACCCGCCCTCCCTCCCAGTTCCCATTATCCATCCACCTCTGATGACTGTTTTGTTTCCCCTTCTGAGTGAGATTCGTGTGTCCTCCCTTGAGCCCTCCTTATTACTTAGTTTCTTTGGGCCTGTAAATTGTAGCATGGTTACCTTGTACTTCGTGGCTAACATTCGCTTATGAGTACATACCATGAGTGTGCTTCTGGGTCTGGGTTACCTCACTCAAGATGATAATTTCTAGTTCCATGCTTTTGTTTGCCAATTTCATGATGTCCTTGTTTTTAACAGTTGGATAGTACTCCATTCGGTAGATGTACAACATTTCTTTACCCATTCTTCAGTTAAGAAATATCTAGGTTGTGTTGCATTTGATGATTAATACTACTTAAATTGTCCTGGTGGTGGCAGTGTGGGTTCCTCACTACTCACACCAATGCTCTGGACACACACACACACACACACACACACACACACACACACACACAGCCTTCTATCTTATGTCTTAAACAGATCAATGACTGGGCCACTCACAAACTTCCAGGTTCACACCTCCTCTCCAATACTCCTGATTTATCACTTACTAAAATCTATATTTTGTCTTTGCTATCCTAGACCCAGTGGGGGACAGGGCTGCTCTTCCCTAGCTCTTACATGATTGGTATGTTCCCTCTTCTGTAGCTCTCAAGCCTGGATCCTATTCCTTTCCTGGCATGGTGATTTTCCTTCTTTCTCTTGGTCCCCTTGCCTGTGAATCCTGAAGTCTGCCTCTGTCTCCCTGTCCAGCTATTGGCTGCCAGCAACTTTATTTACCATTCACAGCCAACTGCGGACAGGGACCATCAGCATCTTACATGTGGAATCTCATGTAATTATGGGGACACAATTAACATAGTACAAGGGTTAAACCAAATCCACCACATGGTTTATTTTTTTCCAGTTTCTGTCTATTATGAATAAAGATCCTGTACTGGCTGGTTTTGTGTCAACTTGACACAGGTTGGAGTTATCACAGAGAAAGGAGCTTCAGTTGGGTGCCTCCACGAGATCCAGCTGTAGGGCATTTTCTCAGTTGGTGATCAAGGGGGAAGGGCTCATTGTGGGTGGTACCATCTCTGGGCTGGTAATCTTGGGTTCTATAAGAAAGCAAGCTGAAGAAGCCAGGGGAAGCAAGCTAGTAAGAAACATCCCTCCATGGCCTCTGTATAAGCTCCTGTATCCTGACCTGCTTGAGTTCCACTCCTGACTTCCTTTGGTGATGAACAACAATTTGGAGGTTTAAGCTGAGTAAACCCCTTCCTCCCCAACTTGCTTCTTGATCATGATGTTTTGTGCAGGAATAAAAACCCTGACTAAGAGAGATCCTATGAACATGGCTGAGCAGGTGTTCATATGGTGTAGTGGGGCATCTTTTGGGTGTATTTCCAGGAGTGGTATAGCTGGGTCTTAGGGTAGGACTATTCTCAGTTTTCTGAGAAATCACCAAATTGATCTCTAAAGTGGTTATACAAGTTTGCATTCCCCTTTGATCCACATCCTTGCCAGCATGTGGTGTCACTTGAGCTTTTGATCTTAGCCACTCTGATGGGTGTAAAATGGAATCTCAGAGTCATTATGATTTCCATTTCCTTGATGACTAAGGACACTGAACACTTCTTTAAGTGCTTCTTGGCCATTTGAGATTCTCTGTTTAGCTCTGTACCCCATTTTTAAATTGGGTTATTTGGGGTTTTTTTGGTGTCTAATTTTTTTGTATATTTTGGACATTAGTCCTCTAGGGGACATTGGGTTGGTGAAGGTCTTTTCCCCATCCTATAGGCTGCTGTTTTGTCTCATCGATTGTGTCCTTATCCTTGCAAAGGCTTTTCAGTTCCCTGAGGCCCATTTTTTAGTTGTTGATCTTAGTACCTGAGCTATTAATATTCTGTTCAGGAATTTGTCTCCTGTGCCAATATAGTCTAGGCAGTTCCCCCCTTTGTCTTTTATTAGATTCAGTATGTCTTGTTGGATTGTTTTGATTAATTTTTGAAAATTTCATACAACATATTTCAGTCATATCCAAATACAAACTACCTCTTTCCACCTTAACCCTAGTATCTTCTACCCTGCCTCCTCTGCAGATTCATGTCCTATTTGTTGGTAATAGTCCTTTGAGTCTAATTAGTGCTGCCCATATGCCCATGGGTGTGTAACTATCCACTGGGGCAAAGGTAACCTACCAGCTGCCATATTGCCTAAGGAGAGTGACTCTCCCTCTCTCAACAGCCAACAACTGCCAGTAGTTTGTGGGACCATGCAAGGTATCTTGTTTCCCAGTTGAGCTAAGGTTAGAGCCCCAGAGACCCTGAGGGGACAGTAGGAGCTTTGCCTGCTTGGGGCACCAGACCCCTGTCACTAGCTGCAGCACCCCCACCCTCGCCCCCTTAGATTTGTGGSCATCAGTCATGTAAGGGCAACACCCCAAGCTCCTTCACAGGTGGAGGATGTGATGTGTGGTGTAGGCTCAAGACAGATCTCCATTTTTATGAGGTACCTAAAGGCTGGGAGGGCTCAGCCAATAGCTTTCCTTCCCAGACATCCCTCCGTGCAAAAGATATTTGATCTCAGGCCCACCCTGAGAAGTGGGGTATGGTTTTACACATCCACTTTCTGCCATGATAATAAATGCCTTAAAACCATGGACTGCCTCTTCTCATCGAGATCCGCCATGGGAGAGCCATGGAGAAGGACTTTGCCTATAGAGCCACTGTCTAGTCTCCTGTAGAAGAAGGACTCTCTGCACTCTCAAGAATGCCATCAGTCCCAAGCCTTCAGCCCACTGCCTTCAAGTCAAGGACTCTCCTCCTGGAACCAGCCACAGCTCCCCTTTCCCCTACCCCTGCTGCCTGGCTAGATCCAGCCCTGAGCCCAGATTCCATTCTCAGCTCTTCCCTAGACTTACAGTGGCACCTGGGTGTTCAAAAGCATGAGAACTCCATGGCTCCAGCGTCTTCACAGGCCCAGGGACCCCTGAGCCAGCTCTGGCTATTCCTCTTCCCTATGGCCCAACACCCACCTGGCAAGAACATGGGGTAAGCACCGTTGATTCCCGAGTCCCACCTCCCCAAGTGGCTGTGCCCTGGGGCAGAGCAGACAGAGGACCCATAACCCTACAGTAGTTCCTTTGTTAAGGGTTGAGCCTCTGGGTCCCCCCTCACTTATCTGTGCTGGAAGTTTGACTGGTTTGGTCTTGTCAAACTTGTCAGTTTGGGTTTTGTAGGTCTTGTACAGGTATCCACAGGTGATGTGAGTTCAGAACATCCAGATGATGTCCAGGAGTCAGTATGTCACAGCCCTCCTCTCATCTTCCAGCTCTTCCATTCTTCCAGTCTCCTTCTCTGATGTGTTCCCTGAGCCTTGGGTGAGCACAGATATCATATGGATGATTCATCCATAGCTGAGAGCCCATGATTAATGATACTTGGCACTTTGACCAGACATGCATCTATACATGAATGCATAGACTGTTTCATACTGACCAAAAGTTGAGAGAAACAGAAATCTATGCATATAAACATAACTATTTAGAAGGCGGCTTGATAGCATTATCCTTTGTCATAACAAGAGTTGGCTCCACTTTAGGGACTATGATCACCCAAGTCATTGGATTTTGACCAGTGTTAAGGTATTAGTCATGATTTCTCTACTGTGAAGCAAGTCCTGTATCTAACTGGAAAGCATTTGGTTACCCCTATAACTCTCTTATGTCTCTGTTGCAGTAGTAGTGTGCACACTTTCTAGGAAGATTGGAATTGTAGCATGTAGGGTCCCTAGCTGAACCTGGGACTTATAGTTTGAGCAAGGCTGGCTAGCTAGCAAGTACTGGAGATCTGACTGTCTCYGTCCTCCCAGAGCTGGGTTTACAAGTGCCAGAACATTCAGAGCTTACATGGGTTTTGCAGATCTAGACTCCAAGTCTCATGCTTGTACAACAAGTGCTTTACCTGTTGAGATAGTTCTTCAGGCCCTGTACTTATGTTGTCAACACGGTCAGTGTAGCTTTTACCTAAACCTTCTAATGACATATTCTGACTATTCTCCAAAGTGGCCAATTTTTCCCTGGCTTTACAGAGAATGTGATAATGACTGATTTCAGATAGAACCATCAGTGGGATTTGTCTAGGTAAAATGAATTTAACAGGCCAATAAAACAGAGCTGGAAATTTGAAATCTTCTTAAGGAGAGATAGTTTAAGAATTTAGACACATGACTGAGCTTGTCAGTTGTGGAATTGATTGGAATAATAGATTGCTTTAATTGGTTTGTTGAATCACAATTAATATTGAACATTAAGTCGCATACCATATGCATGTCCATCACCATTTTTGTTTACATCTAGATCTTTTATAGTATGAATCCCAAGCCTTGTCCCATAAAGTTCAGTATCCATAGGCCAGGAAGGAAGATATAGGTCAGATCATTCCTCCTCCTCCTCCTCCTCCTCTTTTCTTCTTTTCATTCTTATTTTATTAATTGGATTTTTTAAGAGATTCACTTTATAATTAAAGATGTGTGTAGGCATAAAAGTACAGTGACCCTAGAGACCAGGAGAGGTATCAGATCCCCYGGAGGTGGAGTTCTAGGCTGTTGTGAGCTGGAAGGCTTGGAGGGCTGGAAGTCAGACTCTGGCTCTTTGTAAGATCAGTTCATGCTCTTCACTTTGAGCCTCATTTCAAACCTTATCTATTCATTTACTTTGAAAGAAGGTCTCATGTCCAGGCTTGTCTCAGATCCTTATGCAGCCAAGGGTGACCTTGAACTTATGATCCTTTTGCCTCTACAAACCAAGTGCTGAGATTATAATAGGCACTACATCTAGATATGTCCTTCCTTGTATAGACACCTAGMAAGCTGAGGAAAAGACAACAGCAGTGTGAATTTGACTGACCAAACAGGAATATCCTGGGGGAAAGATCCAAACAAGCCGTTAGTGAGGTTCTGACACCTACAGAGCAGGGTGGGAAACAGAGAGCAGGAGGTTGAAATAGACTAGAAAACAAATTACAGAGAGGCTCTAAGGTCCAAAAGGGGCATTTTACCTCTGCTAGACTTTTTATTGGCATGACTAAGTATCAACAGCTTAGAGGTAGAAGAATTTATTTTGGTCCATGGTTTCAGAGGTTTCAGCCATTATAGTGGGAGAAATGGGCCCCAAAGACTCTTAGGGAGTGGGTGGTGTAATTAGAGGCGTGGCTTGGTTGGAGTAGGTGTGGCCTTGTTTTGGAGGAAGTGCATCACAGGGGGTGGGCTTTAAGGTTTCAGATACTCAAGCCAGTCCCAGTGGCTCCTTGTCTCTTCCTGCTGCCTGCTGATCTGGATGTAGAACTCTTGGCTCCTTCTCTAGCACCATGTCTCCCTACATGCCACCATGTTCTACACCATGAGGACAATGGACGGAACCTCTGAACTGTAAGCCAGCTCCAATGCAATGTTTTTCTTTGAAAGGGTTGCCCTGGTCCTGGTGTCTCCTCACATCAATAAAACCTTAACTAAGACAGTGGTGGCGAAGCAAGGAAACTTGTATCCTAGTGGCCAGGAAGCAAAGAGAGAGGAGATGAGACCAAGGTTGGGCGTACAGGGTAGGTGGGGATTGATTCTCTACTTCTTGTTAACTTTCCCCTTTTCTCTTTTCTTCCCTTTTATTTGGTCCAGGCCCACAACCTATGGGTTGGTGCTACCCTTATTCAGGGTGACCCCTCATATCTTATGTCATCATCTCAGATAGATGCTCACAGAGACACAGCAGAAGTGAGGCTTACTAATCCTTTGGGCATTGCTCAACAGAGTCAAGTTGACAACCATGATTAAACATGTTATCTCATACATGCCATCTCTCCTATAAGTGCACACCCCTCCCCCTTCTCCACACATCAAAACATTTACTGGGATCCTTACGGGTCACAACTTCTGAGACAAAAAACTCTATCTATGTATAGAAGTCACCAAGGAAGATTTGACTGGAGGGACAGAGATAGGAGCTGGGCAGGACTAAGAAAGAGGATGAATTTGAATATGCAAATGAGAAAATGTCTGGGAGAAGACAGAGAAGATAAAAAGCAGGATGCCACAGCTTAAAGAAACCAGAAATCTGAGGAGGTCTGGCAAGTCAGTATCAGGGGTCAGACCAGAAAATCAGGCTCCAGTAGCATCACAGAGGGACCATAATGTTAGGTAGATGATACACTGGCTGTTTTGAATATGAAGTGATTTTTCAAAAAGTATTGAGTACTGAAGATATAGCTCATTTGGTAGAGTCATAATCTTACAAGTATGAAGACCTGAATTTGATCTCCCAGGATCCACATAGAAGACTGGATATGATGGTTCATGCTTCTACTTCCAGTACTGAGGAGATAGAGAACATATCTGAGTCTGTTTCAATAATGAGACTCAGAGCCAGTGAGATGACTCAGTGGTTAAGAGCATGGGACCCAAGCTCAATTTCATATACTAATATGGTGGGTCATATCTACCTGTAGCTCCAGGCCCAGGCATTCTAACACCCTTCTCTTACCTCTCTGAGTACCAGGCATACAGGTGATACACACACACACACACATACACACACACACACACACACACACACACACACACAGAGGCAAACACCAATATGAATTAAAAAGATGATGATGATAATAACAGTAATAATAACAATAGTAATAATAATAATAATAATATTCAACTATCAGCTCTCAGCTTAGAGGAGTAGAGGTGATATTTAAACAAGAGGGTTATTTCTTGATCCATATTGGTGGAACTGCCCTGGTAATGCTGTCTGCACTGGCTTGGAGAATTTCACTAGCAGTCCCGCAAAAGGTTCAGAATATAAATGACATATACCCTGTCTTGTGTTCTCATTATTAACTCACTTAATTGCCCATGTACACTTATTATTAGTGATTCCTTTCCTGAAAGGCACAGAGGAAAGAATGCCAGTATGGATTTGCTCACCCAGTTGCCCCAAAGCAGAACCCAAAGTGTGCAGAATGTCGGAACAAGTGCGCGTAGGGAAATTGCCATTGTGAAGTTGACGAGCTGACTTATGAAACAGTGAGCAGCCTGACAAAACACTGTTCCTGCATATGAATCCTAAACCTGACGACATTTGAAAGCTGACCAAGAAATATGGTACCAGTCTACTAAGTACACATATTAGAGAAATTGCTTAATTGCTTTAAGAGAAAAATGACACATTTTTTCTTTTGCTTAGGAAAGAGAGAGTTGATGAACAGAAGAAGCCTACGTAAAAGTTTTTTTGGACTCTGCACTAAATGTATGTGTGCATGTGTGTGCATGTGCGATGATGTGGGTGCATGAATGTGTGTGTGTGTGTGTGTGTGTGTGTGTGTGTGTGTGTGTGAACATCTGCATTTGGGCATGTGGCAGCCAGAGGCCAGTGTTAGGTGTCTTCCTCGATTGCTCTTCACTTGTGTTTTTAAACAGGTTCTTTCCTTGAAACTGGACTCACTGATTGGCTAGACTGGTTGTCCAGGAAACTCTAGGGTTCCTCCTATCTTTGCTGGTATGGGATTGTAAGTCATTGCCTGGCTTACCTTACATGGGTACTGGTGATCCAAACCCAGGTCCAGCCCCTATATGAACATCACAGTCTTCATGCCACGTTATCTTGGGAGATGAGTATCATTTTTTTCCCCTCAGAGTTGTCCTGCCATCCTTAAGATTTGATTACAACAAATAGATGCTAATTAACATACAGAATTCTGTTTCATATTCTTGGAATGCTTTCTTTTTTAAAAAAATTAAGAATTAACTTTTATCAAAGTGGTGCATGGACCTAGTTTTTAAAAATCAAACAGCATTAATGGATTTGAAATGGGTAGCTGTGGTCTGCCTCCGGCTGCACGCCCCACCCCCTAGTGTGCTCTCTAGGGGAAATCACTATATACCATTTCAGCTCTTTCTTCCAGTGTTTATCTCCCTGTTTCTCAATAATATGTGTCATAAGACATTAAATGGATTTTTACTTTGGTCTCTGAATTGTTGCTATAACCTCAAAGCTGAAAATAATAGGTGCTAAGAACTCCCATAGCCCAAGGAGAATTGACAAGATAATGAGACTCCCAAGACTTTACAAACATAAGGTGGGTATAACAAGAATAAGATAATGTTTACATGGTGTCCACCATGTTACAGGTCCTAGTCTAAAGGTCACAAGTTTATTATCATTTAACTATTGCAGTGGCCCARTGAGGTGAATGCTGAATCACACTGTCAACCATTGAAGACCACCCAACAGTATAGCAATATTTATCTCTGGGACTGAGGGTGTAGTTCAGTTAGTACCATGCTTGCCTGGCATGCCCAAAATACTGGGTTCTATCTCAGCATCATAAATTTGGTATGGTGGTATATGTTTGTAATCTCAGCACATCAGAGATAAAAGAAAGAGTTCAAGGTCATTCTCAGCTATGTAAATTTTGAGTCTAGCCTGGGCTACATGAGATCCTTTCTCAACATATAGCGAATAAGCAATCACGTAAAAGAAACAACATTCATGAGTGCCTTATGAGCACCAAGAGAAATGGGCATAATGAGTATCTGTAATTCTAGCATTTGGGAAGCTATACAGTGGGGTATAATGAATTTCAGGCTAGCCTGGGCTATATAAAACTATTTCAAATGAAGGAAGGAAGGAATAGAGGGAGAGAGGGGACAGGGAGAAGGAATGAGGGAGAGAGAGAGAGAATATGACCATTTGATTGACATTTAGGTAACACAACATCATCATAAAGATACTTATTCTTGTGATCTGAACCCCACTTCCTGAACAAAGTGGGCAGCTGCTGAAATCGSAAACACGTCTCATCGTTGCTCTGAGATCTTTGGCTCAGGAACAGCTGGAGGTGGGGGAAAGACCATTCAGTGAGATGGAAGATTGACGTTTTAAAATGAAGAAAAGTGGACTGGTCACATCACAACTTCCTTAAACTAACCAGGATGCTATGGGTTCTGACAGAGAGGTGGTTAAGTGAGGAGGGAAAATGGAATTCAGTCTATCACAGCAGAAGGAGAAAATGAGGTGATGTCATGTTTAGAGTGGACTCTCAGGCTGAGCGCAGGAACATTCTCCAAAGCATCCCGCTACCCCAGCTGACTGGCTGGGGAGTTTGCCTTTTGATTTAGCCCTTGAGATATCTTCTACTATCTTTGTGTGCACTTGCATACATGTGTGTATGTGTGTGAAATGATGAACTTGACTATTTTCAAGCTTCTTCCTTATACATAAACTTTCCTTCACTAACTCTATCAATACAACCGTGTGGAAAGAAAAGAAAATCAGTCATGAAAATTTATGTCATGGCTGTCTAGATATGCTCACTGGAGGGACACACTTTTATTATGCTTGTATTTCCTCTCTCGGAAAGTCTGGCAGGGGGAAGTAATTAGTTTATGTTTCACTTACGTTGTTTGCTACACACACATCTAAGTCTTACCACAATACCTGTTGGTTTCCTGTGGATGGTACTTCTCCCACAAAGCTCACTCACATGAGATCTTTAAAGGGCTGAGCCTATGGTTCCCAGGAACTCTCTGTCCTTGCTAAAGGTTCAGTCCACCATGCTTGACCCTCGGACTGCTGCTCAGCTGTGACCTTGGAGCTTTCCTGGGTCAAGGTCTGATTTGGATTCAATTTTACATGTCCTCCTCCTTTCCTCCCTCACTCCCCCTTACCTTTGTTTCTCCCTCTCCCCTCCCCCTCCTCCCTTTCTCCCTTCCTCACTCCTCCCCTTCCCTTCCTTCCCTTCTTTCTTTCCCCCCTCTTCCCCTCCCTCTTCTTTTTTGTTCTTTTAGCATCGACTGTTTGAAAATGTCTTGATCAGTCTTTTGCTTAGCTTGGTAAAATATTCTAGCGTTATCTAATTTTACCTTCCCTACCCAGGCAGAGAAGCAAATAAGAGAATCCACTTCAATGGCTTTCTGGGGACTATCCTAGGTAGCAGGAGTGAGGAGAGATCAGAGTAAGGATGGGGACAGGAAGGACTGATGTAGAGATGAGCCATTAACTTGACTGTGGTTACAAGTCACTTGTGTTGCATTGTTAAGAACATTCTATGGAGCTGTTGTGGAGGGCGAAAGATAGGAGGAGGAAGAGGAGGGGTAGAGTGAAGAGGGAGGAAGGGGATCGAGGAAAGGGAAAAGGAGGAGGGATGAGGAGGAGTACATTTATCATTTTATCAGCGTGTCCTTGCACTGATCAAGGGTGGTCTCAGGTTAGATTCATGATACCCTCCCATAGCTTGGCCCTACTTTCTGTTCATTTTCTGCTCCTCATGAATACAATGTCACTAGCTGCCTCCTACTCCACCATGACTCCCCCCACCTTGCTGGACTGCACCCTCAAACTGTGAACCCAAATCACCCTCCCTTATGTGACTTTGTTGGGAATGTCCTTATGACAACAGGACAAAGGACTAAAACAGAGGGAGGTGCTAGGCACAGGAAATAAGGGACTCCAGCCATGGCAAACATGGAGCCAGCTAGCTGGTAACTTTCCCRTGTCTCTATTACAAATTGGCTTTGTATGTACTCCTTGTCAAAATTGAATTTTTAAAGAATGCTACTTGGTGTTAGTCCAACTAAGAGAAGCACATTTTAGCTTATGAACGAAGTCCTCAAGCCAGGTTCTCAGACTGAAACAGGCTCAACATCTATAGAAGGTTATATATAGAGGTGAGAATTTGTCAACGGAACAAAAATCTAAATAGTTGTCTTTATCGATCCCCTTCCTCCAACTTGGGAAATCCTTCCCAGAACAGAGATTAACAAATGACATGCCACCCATTTAGTTATACAAAGGAGCAGCATCGAGCTAACCTTGCTGCTGTCAGTGCTGCCCAGACCTTCTGCGATTATTGCTTTCCACAGAGTCATCCTCTTGGTGCTCCCCGGAACTTCTGCAATCATTGAATCCCATGCAGTCATCCTCTTGGTGCTCCCCAGACCCTCTACAATCATTGCATCCCATGTAGTCATCCTCTTGGTGCTCCCCAGACCTTCTTCAATCATTGTATTCCATGCAGTCATCCTCTTGGTCCTCCCCAGACCTTCTGCAATCATTGCATCTCACACGGTCATCCTCTTGGTCCTCTCCAGATTTCCTGCAACCATTGCATCCCACATAGTCTGTGCCTATGAAGGATTGTCTCCAAGACCCTTAAAGATACCCAAATCTGTGCATGAGCAAATCTTTTCTATAAAATGACATATTGTTTGCATATCACTTGATGACATCCTTCTGTTGACATTAAATCATATCTAAATGACTTGTTATGCAGTGAAAGATGTTAATTCTTCATTGTATAAGGAATGGTGACCTATGTTCCTGTGTGGTTAAACATCTTTGGTGCTACAGCTCCTGCTACATCAGAAACATGGACTCCACTGGGAGAGTAAAGCTACACATCTTCAAAAGCCCTGACATCCTTGTGACATCACCTGAATTATTATTTTGACGTCACTTCTCTTTTGTGGATATCATGGGAAGAAATAGCCTGGAAGGAGCACCAGTGCATCAGAATCTGGGGGAAGAGTCATTCTGTAAATATATTACCCACCTTATAAATATGCACAAAAACTTTAAATCCACAACTAAGAACTTAATAGGCTGCCCCTTGCCTTTGGGAAGCCCTGTTCAATTTCATGTTGGAATGTTTCTTTTTCTTTCCTAAATAAATATCTGCTTAAACTGGCCTAATTATTTCCTTCAAGAAGATAAGAAGAACTGAACAATTTCCCAATAACAAGTGTGCCATTTAGATCTCAGGCTCCCATGGGATGGGATATGTTTAACAGTGGGATTATGAATCCAAAAGGCACTTGAGACCCAGGAGGCAGACCTAGATTCAGAGGGGGAGCCAGCCATTCAAGTGGGCCATCCTCAGCTTGGGGAAGAAAAGAGATTAGAAACTGAATAGAACCTGGAAGCTCATCTCCTTTCAGAAAGTCTTCTGTAGCTCAGTCAGGTGCTAAACTTTCTATTCTAGTTGAGAATAAYCTTGAACTTCTGGTTATCATGCCTTTACCTTCTAATTACTGAGACTGCATGCATGCATCATCACACCCAGTTTTACCAATTGCTGGGAACAGAACCCAGGGATTTGCACATGCTAGGTGTTCATTTTCAACTAAACAAGTGATAGTGAAAACCTAAACTCTAAGAATGACCCAGTTTATTACATAAAATGCTGTGGTACATTCACATAGCTATGTGCCATCTTACTTGCTTTCAACTATCTCTAACTCTCTTGGCATGCCTAATAGTTACAGTTTATTCTCTGTTGCTTTAACAAAACAATCTGACCAAAAGCAGTTTAGGGGAGGAAAGAGTTTATTTGGCTTTTCCTTCTAGGTCACAGTCCATCACTGAGGGAAGTCAAGCAAGAATCTTAAGCAAAAACCATAGAGAAACTCTGATTATCGGTTTATTTTGCAAGTGCATGATCAGCTTCCTTTCTTCTACAGTGCAGGATCAGCGACCTAGGGATGGTGTCGCCCACAGTGGACTGGGCCCTCCTACATCAGTCATCAGTCAAGGCAACCATTCAAAGATATGCCTGTAGACTARTCTGATTTGGCTAATTCTTCAATCAAAACTTCCTGCTCAGGTGACTTTAGTTTGTGTCAAGTTGACAGCTAAAGCTAATGGGGACACTGATTTCATACAATATAGCTGATGTACAAAGACTTGTTATGCTGTAATGTCCAGAGAATGAGGACAAGAAGAGTAGCATCTATGTCAGATCTGAAGAGATTGTTCAGTGGTTTAAGTATGGTGGCCGCTCTTCCAGAGGGCCATTGTTCAGTTCCCAGCACCCACATTTGACAACTCGCACCTGCTCGTAACTCCCACTCCAGGAAACCTGATACCCTTTACTAGCCTTTGTGGGTTCCCACATACACATGCACAGATCCCCCACATAACCACATGCTTATAAACAGAATAAATATTTTAAAAAGGTGTATGTCCATTGCAGATGCCAACATCTCTATGCTAAGGACATTTTAATCTTCTGTTGGTTAAATTAGTGAATGCCAAACTCTCAGATAGGGATGGACAGTTGTGTGAGTACAAACTGCCTCCTTCCTGAGCTCAGGTGGCCTCAGTCACTGCAGATAACCCTGTTGAATATTGTTCTTGACCCACCCCTCCTTCCAGTCCCCATCTCTACTTCATGTTGATCTGAAGGGTAATATTCTTGTCAACTGTATAATTAATGGGCAACATACTACAGTGGCCCTCTGTTCTGCATCTTGAAGATATAGTTCAAAAAAAAAAAAAAAGAACAGCTGTTTAACCAATCACTTGGTGGATGTCTCCCCCTTTGGTGTCCCTGTCACTTGCTGTTTTCACCCATTGGATCTGAAGCAGGCAGAATCAATTTAGGTATTTGCTTAGCCTCCCAGTGAAAATGGGCACGAATTAGAAATTCTTAGAATATCAGAACTTGTCGCCTGTTAGTGCTGAGTGGTGTGTGGACCGCCCTTGCAATCTCCTTGGCTCCTAGATGCTCCAGCACTTTGGCAGTGTCTGCCACTTTTAATAAAGGAAGAAGAGGTCTTTTGCGGTGGCTCTAAGATAATGTCTTGTACTGCCTGCACATCTGCTTTCTCAACGCAAATTAGAGCATTTATTTTGCCATCTCCCCACACAGAGGCTCAAAAGATTGGTCTGAAAAGAGAATTGTAAAATTATTGGCCAGCCCTATGAATGTAAGAATAAACTGGGAACACATTTATTCATAACCAAATCCTGGTACATTAAAAGGATGCTGTTTCTTCTTCTTCTTCTTCTTCTTCTTCTTCTTCTTCTTCTTCTTCTTCTTCTTCTTCTTCTTCTTCTTCTTCTTCTTCTTCCTTCTTCTTCTTCTTCTTCTTCTTCTTCTTCTTCTTCTTCTTCTTCTTTTTCCTTCTTCTTTTTCTTCTCTTCTCTTCTCTTTTCTCCTTCCTTCCTTCTTCCCTTCCCTCCACTTCCTTCTTTTCTTCTTTCCTTCCTCATGTGCTGTGTTGTGTGTATGCATGTGTACATGTATATGTGGGTTGCATGTGTATATGTATGTTGTGTGCTCTCCTGTGTGTGTGTGTGTGTGTCTGTGTGTATTTGTGTAGACGTGCTTGTATATTCTAGAGTTGGAGTTACAGGAAATTTTTAACTGCCCAATACAGGGCCTGGACTTGAACTGTGGCCCTCTGCAAGTGTAGTACTAGCTCTTAACTGCTGAGCCATTTCGGAGGAGAGCTTGTAACATGCCATCTAAAGGAAGAGACTTTTGGTAGAAGCAAATGTAAAATAGCTCCCACAGGCTCTTATGTTGGAACACCTTGTCCTCTGCTGGTAGTGCTGGAGGGTGAAGAAACCAAAAGATGGGGTCTACTTGGAGGAAGTGGGCTGCCAAGGGGGACTTCCCTGTAGGTTAACTATATCCTCAATAATTCTGATCTGAAATTTCTGCTTCCTGATTGGCCAAGATATAAGCAAGCAACCTCAAACTTATCTCCCCCATGTAATGGACTGCACCTGCTCTATGTTCCACTCTTTCCATGATGGACTGAAACCCTCTCAGACTGTGAGCCAAAATAAACCCCTCCTCTCTTAAGTTGCCTCTGTCAGATCATTGCGATGAGACAGAGAAAGGATAGAGTGGGGAATTACCAAAGGAATGTGGACAATATGCTAAGTTACTGGAATTGGCTTCTTCAATAGCCTATGGCCCCTACCTGTTGAGACAGCAACAAATGTAGAAAGTGGTTGGTGCTGCTTTGACCTTTGACCTCTCTTGGATGGCCTTTTATCTCTTGTTGGTTTCCTCAATCTCTTCAGGGTTCCCTGGGGCAGCTCTTTGGAAAACTCTTCTATACAGTCACCCCAACCCCCATTTCTTTTTCCTTTCTATTTTCCTTTTACAGGTTTATGTCTACTTCCTGTTAACTTAACCCTATCCTAGAGTCATCTGAGAGGAATTGCCTAGGTCAGTTTTGGCTGGGTTGACTGGGAAGGGGTTGTCTTGAATGCTAATCGACGTAGGAGGGCCCAACTCACTCTGAATACAAGATTCCTTGGGCATATAGATTTTGGACTGTATGAAGAAGCTGACTGACTATCAAATGGCCAGCTGGCTAGCCAGCAGCATCTTCCATGGTCCTTGCTGTATTTTTGTGGCCACCAATGAGGCCTTTCGTGAGAGGCAATGCTCTGTGGAATAGCAAGTAGGCTTGCCTTCTCGTCTCAACTTCTCTCAATGATGAACCGTAGCTTATAAAGTGAAGTATATCCCTTTGTCTTCTACGTTGCTTTTGGTCTGAGATTACCTCCCCCTCCCCCCGCCCCCAGGAACCGAAATGGAACTAGAACATCTCATAAGCACAAGGACTTGAGTTTGATTCCAAGAAAACCCATAAAAGCAGTCAGGCATAATAGCATATGCATGTAAGCCCCCTCTTCCTCCGTTCTATAAAAATGGAAACCGATGGAGCTCTGTGGTTTGCTGCCCAGTCAGCCAGCCTAGACAAATATGGGAGTTCCAGGCAAAAGTGGGAGATCCTATCTTTTTTTTAAAAAAGGTAGTGACTGAAAAAGTCACTTCATATCAACTTCTGCCCTTCATTCACACACATATGTGTCCATGTACATGCATACCTGCAAACAAACACATGTTCACTCAGCCCTGTTCTCCCCATTACATATATAACACATCAGGATGAGAATACCCCAACTTATCAGAAACATATTAAGAGGAGTCAGAAGGGAGAATCTTGTAATGTTAGATCAATAGTGATGGTGGTAATGGCTCAGGTGTATGTGTGTGTGTGTGAGTGTGTGTGTGTGTGTGTGTGTGTGTGTGCGCGTGCGTGTACTGCAGAATAGACAGCTGAAGAGGGGAGAATTTATTGATCAGAGAACAATCTCCCACAACTTATGGGTAATGACCTAGGAAGGGCATTGCTAGGAGGCCTTTGCAAAGCTCACATCTCGTGAAGTCTCTTGGTAAATAAACTGGAGGTGTCACCATCACTTTGAAGGAGGAGTGAGTTAGCCATCAGAAGGCTCTAGTGAGGAGAAATTTGAGAAGGATTTATTATGTGAAACTAGAAAACATCCAGTCTCTTAATAAAACCCTCCTCCACCTCATTTCTATCACAGAGAGTAGACTATACAGTCTCCTTCAAGAGGCGCTCGCCTTGCAAGTGTGGAGATCTAAGTTTGATCACTACATCCCAAAGATAAAAAGCCAGGTATGGCTTGTCGCCCCAGCAGTGGGGAGGCAGAGACATGTGGATCCTTGGGCCTGGCTAACCAGCTAGCCTGGCCTAACTGGGCATGCCAGGCCAGGAAGAGACTCTATCTTGAAGGAAGGAAACGGTGTTTATGAAGATTGAGGTTGTCCTCTTGCCTCTATATGTGTGCACACACATGTATGTGCACTGGTACATACAAGTGCACCCACAAACATGTCTATGGATATATATACATACATAAAAAAGAGTAAAGAGTGTATGGGTGAGTGGAACACTGCATTCCTTATGGGATTTAATGGTTGCTGGTCTTTATGGGCTGAGGCTGGTAACAGGAGACGCCACCACGCTGCTGAGCTCTGGAGTATCCATGAAATTAAAGGATTTCAGAGCTGTGAAGGGCCAGGTGGTGATATTGGGCTGACAGGGCAGGGCAGGAACGTTAAATTGATGCTAACTATGTCTGGAATAGGGCTGGAGAGATAGCTCAGTTGGTAAAGAGCTTCCCTTCCAAGCACAAGGACCTGGGTTTGGATCCTCAGAAGCCAGGTTTAAACAAGGCAGGTATGGCAGCACACATCTGCAATTCTGGCCCTGGGGCTCATAAGACAGCCACCCAAGCCTATGGGTAAGTTTGGTGTTTGGTGAGAGAACCCATCTCAGAAAGAAAGAAAGAGAGAAAGAAAGAGAGAAAGAACGAAAGAAAGGAAGGAAGGAAGAAAAAAGGAAGGAAGGAAAGAAAGAGGTGTAGAATAGAGTATCTCAGGAACAGCACCCAAAGTTAACCTCTGACATGTGCCCACATGTGCATATGCTTGCACATGCACACATGAACAAGCACATACACAGGTATATACACATACAGGAAAACATACACAAGTCACACACATACACACACACACACACACACACACTCAAAACTGGGATAGCAGTTTTAGTCTAAATGGCAGAAGACTATGGCCTATCGACATGACAAAAGCCATCTTCTTACATAATCTCCAAAATGTAAAAGAGGAAATCGATAGCCTGTAGTCCAAAGATTGATGTCAGGTGCTAGATGGAGGCTATGCTTCTCCTTCAAGTTTGTAGAACAAAGACAGTCACTTCACTGACTTGAGAGAACAGGAGACTCTACAGAAGCATCATAGTCATAGGTTCCCACACAGGCTCTCAAAGAGAACTTCAGTCAGAGTGTGCACTGGAAATGAAAGAAGAAAGAATAGACCTTCCCAGAGCTGGAAGACACCATCTATGTTGCTCTCCAGCAAGCAGGGGAAGACACCATCTATGTTGCTCTCCAGCAAGTGGGTACCTGACATATCATCACGATCCTAGTACAGCGGGTTATGGTCACCTGTAACAAATGGAGTTCTGACACGATTATCTCATAGAGAAATCCATAGTATAGACTGACAATGTGGTCCAAGAATCATGCTGCTAGAGTTCCTTCTCTGGGGAGATGTTAAAAAAAATGCATACCCCTTTCTCATAGATCCTGAGGACCAAAGTTCGGTTCTACCACAGATCAACCTGGGGAAGAAGTGAGTTTATTGAGCTAGTGTACAGAGCACAGGTGAGGAGGGTGCTTATAGGAGTGACCCCAAAGCAGTAGCACTGGAAGGCCCACCCCTGGTTTAGATGGTGGCTCCCGGACAGGTGCACAGAAGGGGCCCCCACTTCAGGTAACATTTCCAATCTAAATTCTAGCATTTCCCAGACTCCAAAGTCACAGTTAGGGCAGGATTGTACAAATGGTTGAGAAGACTGAGTGGAATTTCAGATGATGGTTTCATGACTCCCACCAACGCACCATCCTATGAAGCCATGTTAACAGCCAACAAACCCAATCTGATGGATTCTTAGAGTAGGTATAGCCGATCTGAGCTAAATAGTAACTATTCTGTTCAGAGGATCAAATCCTACAACTCCCAAGCTATCACCTATGAAATGCTGTAAGCCCAGTGCTTCCAAGCCTTTACCCAGAATGGAACTTGGATCAATGGAGGCTGCCCTTATTTGCATGGGCCTAATTTGCATGACCCCAATTTACATGGCCTTGATTTACGTGTCAAAGATGTGGTACAACTGGAAAAGAAGTAGGCCTTGAGCTTGGGTGTCTTTGTATTCCCTCCCCCATCAACTGCTACAAACACTGGAGCTCAGCAGGAACTCCGCCCCTCCTGGTCACCCCGATGAGAGAAACTCATCCCAGCCCCCTGTGCTTTGTAAACAGCTCCTGTTCAACATTCCCTGGCAGGTGCAAAGAATGACTGGCTCCCCGCACCCCTCTGAAAATGGCCCTTTCATGTTTCACAAACAACATTTCTGCCGCGCCATTGTCTCTGTTGGTTATTTTCATAATTCATAATTATCGCCGTTCTTAAAATGTAGACGTACATTTAAAAGCATGATCCAATCGTGCTTGATTGCTGCCTCATTGTGCTTGGAGTAATTACCATTCATTTGGCTTTTGAGGCCGTTGAATGGATTTTCCACATGAGATTCCTTAATTTGTACATATTTTACTGCTATAAAATAGGTATTGGCAGGCTGCCTAAACTGTAGTGAAGGCCTTTAATTCCTATCACTGTGATAAAACAAATTGAGGACAGACTGAAAAGCTTAAGATAGACCATTCAAAATGGATTTGATTCATTAAAAAAAAAATAAGAAGAAAGAAAGAAAAAGAAATTCTAAACCAAGTTTCCCAGGCGTATGACACAGGTAAGACAAGGGTAGCTTCGTTCCGGGTTGAGAGTTCAGACTTGTTTTAGTGCTCGTATAAAAATAATAATAATGCTCCTTTATGAAGGCAAACTACACTCGGTGGTCCATTATTTTTCTGGGAAAAGTTTTTTCAGAGAAAGAACATTATTAACATGCTTCATTCTTAGTAAAGGAAAGTGAATATGTCTGAAAAAGAAACTTGGAAACCTTGATCGAAACATCTACTCAGGCCAGGTGTCCCCGAGCCTTGGGTCAATAGTGGGCTGTACTTTGTTGTGTGGCTTTTAGAAGTATCTTCTGGTTCTCC
>BDUI01001720.1:96396-106846 GCA_002335545.1 Apodemus speciosus | reverse complement strand
CCCTGGGCTGGTGATCTTGGAATGTTCAAGAATGCCAGCTGAGTATGAGCCTATGAACAAACAGAAAAGCAGAGTTCCTCCACGGTTTTGGTTTCTTGCTTGAGTTCCCACCTTGACCGCCCCTCGATGATGGTCTATGACCTGGAAGCACAAGCCGACTGCACTCATTTGTCCCTACGTTGCCTTTGGTTAGAGAATTCTATCACAGCAGTAGAAAGCAAATGAGAATAAAGTCTGTGTGTATACACATGGAGGCCAGCGAAAGGCATCGTATATCTTCCGTTGACACAGAGTCCAAGAAACCTGTGCTGAACATTTTTTGTCTTTTTAACATGGATGCCAGGGAGTCAAACTCAGGTCCTGATGATTGTAGAACCCCATTGAACCCTTCCCCGACCCCCCAGCCCAGCTAATGACCTTATCTCTCCTTGAGATTATCTGGCACAGTGGCATAGCTTCTTCCCCATACCTGTGTAGGAAAGCTCAGACGTAAGGAAAATTGGTTTAATATCCAATCTGCTCCAACATGACCACTTCCACGAATCCTGTCATTTCAGAGTGGTTCAGTGTCCAGCTTACCTTGGGATCTCATTTCCTGTGTTTCTGCCCAWGGGTCCTTTCTTTACCTCAAGGATGTACTTGAGGAGAGATGGGGTCCCTTGACAGTTTTGTTAGTGGAGCTATAATGGATAAAGAATCACCTAGACAAGGAGCATGCCTGTGAGTTATTATTTTTTTTTAAAGATCTGTACTGGTTGGTTTTGTGTATCAACTTGACACAGACTGGAGTTATCACAGAGAAAGGAGCTTCAGGTGAGGAAATGCCTCCGTGAGATCCAGCTGTGGGCCATTTTTCTCAATCGGGGAGGGCCCATTGTGGGTGGTGCCATCCCTGGGCTGGTATTCTTGGGATCAATAAGAAAGTAAGCTGAGCAAGCCAGAGGAAGCAAGCCAGTACGGAACATCCTTCCATGGCCTCTGCAGCAGCTCCTGCTTCCTGACCTGCTTGAGTTCCAGTCTTGACTTCCTTTAGTGAGGGAAAGCAGTGTGGAAGGTGTAAGCCGAATAAACCCTTTTCCCCCCATCTTGCTTCTTGGTCATGATGTTTGTGCAGGAATAGAAACCCCAACTAAGACAAGATCCATCCACCCTAAAAGTGGGCAGCACTGCCCCCCTGGGCTGGGATCCCTGACTGAATAAAAATGAGACAGTGAGCTGAGTACCAGCATCCATCTCTTTCTGCTTCCTGACTGCGGATACATTGTAACCAGCTGCCTCAATGCGCCTGCCGCCATGCCTTCCCCACCGTGATGGACTGCATCCTTGAACTGTGAGCCAGAATAAAGCTTTTATGTTTTAAGTTCCCTTTTGTAATGTACTCTGTCACAGCAGTGAGAAGAGTAACCAAGACCCCTTCCCACACTAAAGTGACACTGACCTGAGTTGCTTTAAACAACAGCTAACAGTGGAAATTACTTGTCTGAGACCATTCAGCTTCTGTTTCTGTTGTTTTAGGAGCTCTGGCCCATCATGGTGAATTCTTGTTTGTACTATGAATGGAGCAGTGTGGAGACCATCTATRGAGGGGAAGAACCCTCCCAATTGATCTCTTGGATGACCACATGCCTGGCCACCATCTAGCTATGGTCGCATGACTGTTAGCAGAGATGGAGCAGACACAGCTCCATACTGTTACCCTCAGCAGTCTGATGGGTTCCTTTGATCATTTTGGGACCTTGATTTAGGCAAAGCGAGGATTGGTGGCTTCAATGCAGAGGAGAAATTCAGTTTGAGTCAGTGTGAAGAAAGCAGAGCTAGGGTTTGGTTGAAAATGGAAAAGAACAGTGCTCAGGGAACTCATGGAAGCACCATTCCCACCTCATAGGTCCCCAAGATAAACCAGAGTATGATACCACCATAGTTCCCTCTGGGAACGTAATGGGTTTATTGGGTTTATTCACAGAACATGGTAGGGGGTTACTGGCAGGGGCATAGAATACTCCAAAGCAGCCATATAAAATATATACTATATACTCTAGAACCTCCTGTATACCATACGCTTCTGTCTTAGTTAGGGTTTCACTGCTGTGAAGAGACACCATAACCAAGGGAACTTTTAGAAAGGAGAACATTTAATTGGGGCTGGCTTACGGGTTCAGAATCATGGCATCATCTAGGCAGATTTGGTGCTAGAGGAAGAGCTTAGCATTCTACATCTTGATCCGAAAGCAGCAAGAAGGGACTGTTCTCCGCAGTCAGTCAGTCAGGAGGAGGATCTTTTCTGCCTTGGGCTGAGTTTGAGTGCTAGGAATCCTCAAAGCCCTCCCACAGAATGACAMATTTCCTCCAACAAGGCCACACCTCCTAATAGTGTCACTTCCCATGGGTCAACCTTACTCAAACCACCACATACTCTTTATACACTATATACTCTAGCACCACCTACATACTTAATATAATTTTGAATCTCCTATATACTATTTATTATGTACTTTAGCACCTCCTATAGACAATATATGTACAATATATACTCCAGCAATCCTATGTATTATATACCATATAATATATACTCTAGCACCTCCTATAGACCATATACTACATACTTAATATACTCTGTAGTCTCCTATATACTATATATTATATATTACATATTATATACTCTAGCACCTCCTGTAGATATATATATATATAGTATGTGCTCCAGGAATCCTATGTATTGTATACCATATACTATATACTCTAGCACCTCTTTATCATATATCCTGCATATACTCTAGCATCTCTCATATACCATACAATATATATTCTGTATACCCCAGTACCTCTTATAGATAATATACTGTACTCTCCAGAACCCTGAGATCATTAGTAACTAAGGCAGAATTGCATACAAATGGCTGGAAAGATTGGCTGGAAACTCAGATGAGGGTCTAATGATACTCCCCATGTCCTTTTTCTTCGAGGGAATGTCATGTCAACAATTCACAGGCCCCATTGTGACATATGGGAAGCAGGCACAGGCAGTCTGATGAAGATGGTGGCAGTTTTGCTGGTGTGAGAGACACACCATTCTATCACAACAGGTTTTGAAGGAGCCCTCCTACCTCTGTTCCAACCTTTGATTATTAAGATTAAAGGGTAGCTAAGGAGGTGCCTTGGATGGATTACTACCTGATATGATAAAACCAACAAAGATTACAGTTGCACAAGTAGTTTATGAGGTGACTTTTCCCTGTAAGTGGGACTTCTGGTGGGATTCCTAGAAAATAACAGAGTTACAGCTTCAGAGGGAGACAGGCCTAAGCGGCTGTTAATTGCACTGGAATTTGTGATTCCCAGCTGGTGAGAGGCCTCAGCTAGACTCTAGATAATGGCTCTTTTTCTTCTCATGTCCTTAGTTCCGCCTCTCTATCTTTCTAGTCTTAAGACCACTGGAAGAACCTTTGAGACAATCCACCTAATTCAGTAGGTCTCAGCCGTCCTAATGTGGCGACCCCTTAATACAGTTCCTTGTCCCCAACCATAAGATTATTTTCATTGCTACTTCATGACTATAAATTTGCTACTTTTATGAATCAAGATGTAAATATAGCTATGGCTTCTGTTGGTCTTAGGTGATCCTTCTGAAAGGGTTATTTGACACAAGGGGATTGTGACCCACTGGTTGAGAACCACTGATCTATTTGTAATGTGATGAGTAACCAGACTGAGGCAGCTTTAAGCCACTACCTATGCAGCTGTTGATTGCAGCAACCAGCCACTGAACCCCAAATGTACACCCATGATGTCAAATGATTGACTTTATTAATATTGGAAATAAATGTGCCTAACAGGTATCACGAGGAATCATCGAGAGGCCCCTTTATTTTCTGATAAAGGAACGGAAATTTGCAAGGCTTTTACTAGGTAATTTCACCAGATCTGTGTTTCCAGAATGACTATAAACATTATTTGCCCCTTAGGCATTGTTTAAAACACTGGTTCCACTCACATGATTTATGGGCAAACTTCCTTTTTYGTCGTGTATACCATATTTCTTCCCGTATGCTGGGTGTTCATTAAACAGATGCTGTGTTCTATATAAAGGGAGAAATAAACTAGACTTCAAAGCTTAGTTTAAAGAGGCTTGTTTTGATTATTATTGTTGTGTTGTACTGGGGATTGAACCCAGGGCCTCACGCATGCTAGGCCAGGGCTATACCATTCAGCTTTAGCCGCACCCCCCCCACCCCTTACTGGGTCATTCTAGGCAAATTCTTCACCACTGTGCCACACTCTTAGCCCCTCACTGGCAGATTTCAGACAAGCACTCTACCACTGATCCATAGCTGTAACCCTTTTCTCATTTTTTATTTTAAGATAAGGTCTTACTAGTCACTGTCTAGCCCAAGAGAGAACTTGAACTCATGATATCCATCTCTGGCACCCACATATATGGAACTACAGGTCTGGGTCACACGACACGCAACTTAAAGAGGCTTATTATGTTTAGATTTCCTGCTTTGAAATACAGACATCTGGGCTCTGTATCCTTAGTGCTGAAAACAAACCAGTGAACTCCCAAAGAGAATAGCTCATTAAACATGTGTATAGCCTTTGTTCTAGCTTGGGAGTTCAGTTCATCTGTACTTTTTTGAAGATTAAAAAGTCTTAATTACAGGTGTGTGTGTGTCTGTGTGTGTGTGTGTGTGTGTTTGTGTGTATGTGTGTTTGTGTGTGTTACCTGGTTACAGATGCTTGTGAGCTGCTTAGCAACAATGCTGGGGATTGAACTTGTTTCTTCTGGAAGAGCAGCAAATATTCTTAACCACTGACCATCTGGGGTGGTGTGGATGAGAATGGTCCTCAGAAACTCATATATTTTCAGGCTTAGTCCCCAGGTGGTGAACTGTTTGAGAAAGACTAGCAGGGGTAGGAGATGTTGTTTTGTTGGAAAAGGAATGTCACTGAGGAATGGGCCTTGAGGTTTCAAAATCCCTCAACAGGCCAAGCGTCCCTTCTGTTGCCTGCTGCCTAGCGATTAGAATGGAAAGCTCTCAGCTACTGCTCTACCGCCATGCCTGTCTGCTTCCTACTATGAAGATAATGGACTTATGATGATAAGACTTTCAGCAAGCTGCCAATTAAATGCTTTCCTTTATAAGAGTTGCTTGGTCATGATGTCTCTTTACAGCAATAGAGCAGTAACTCTAGAAACCGTCTTTCTAGATATCTCACCGTATTTTTTGAGACAGATTCTCTTACCGAACCTGAGGCTTATCTACATGGCAAGACTAGATGGACAGTGAGCTCTAGGGATCTCTCTGTCCTATCTTCCCAATGCAGGGATTACAAGTGTGGACCACCATGCAGTTTTTTTTCTTGTTGTTATTGTTTTTGTCTTTATAGGTACTGGGGACCAGATTTGGTCCTCATGTTTCTCTGCTGCATCTTTAACTTCTTCAGCAGAAGACAACTGATATACATAGATACAGAGACTACTTTGTGGAAATGGTCACACTTGGAATGAGGAAGACATACTTCAAAGAGCACTAGAGATCTCTGTGGAGAATGGAAGTTCCCAGAAGAAATGCCACATCTATGGTTAATGCTCCTCAAGACTGACAGATTAGAACTTGTGGAGAGTTACAGGTCTACAAAGTATCTTAGGTTATGTATTAGTCAGGGTTCTAGAGTTGCAGAACTTATGGACTGTCTCTCTCTATTGAGGCAATTTATTGTGCAACTACCATTGTAACAATGGTCAGCTGTGAATGGAAAGTCCAATAATCTAGTAGTTTGCTCAGTCCCACAAGGTTAGTTGTTTCAGCTGGTCTTCTATAGAAGTAGATTCCAACAGATGTATTGGCAAGTAAGTGCAAGTGGACGAAGAAGAATGAATCTTCCTTCTTCCGAGGTTCTTACATAGGTCTCCAGCAGAAGGTGTGGCCCAGATTAAAGTTGGGTACCACCACGCCTAGATCTGGGACTTGTTTTGTCTCAGACTGACCTTGAACTCAGAGATCTCCTTGCCTTAATCTCTTGTGATTAAAGGCATGCACTACCTTGCCAGGGCCTAAAATTTTCACGGCGACTATATCTCAAGATCTCCATGCCAAGATCCAGGTCAGAAACTTGTGTCTTCCAGCCTCAAGATCTGGATCACAGGTGAGCCAGCCTCTAGTTCTGGATTGTAGTTCATTCCAGATATAGTCAAGCTGAAAACCAGGACTAGCCATTACAGGTTACCTTTAACAGTCTCAGTAGTCATTTGCTGCCCACCACTGTGCTTGACTCCAAATCCTTGTGACTATTAGGGAAAGCCCTTTTTGGAAGTTAGACTCCCAAAAAGGAAGTCTGATAGCTTCCACTAATCTAAGGCCTAAAAATGTCATTAGATGGGATATGAGGCCTAGAGTAGAGGCTTTGCTATAGACTGCCAGTATTTTTTGAAAAATTTACAACTTATCTTGCTCTGCTACTATAAAAACTTTATAAAATATTTGAATATATTTATGAATATCTTCATCTATTATGTTAATATTTGTTAATTTGATTGGACTTGGCATCAACTAAGAGACATGCCTCTGCATATCACTGTTAGTGTATTATGTGCTGGGGTTGGTGGGTAAGAGGCCCTTCCTAGAGTGGGTAGCACTTTCTATTGACCTTCTGTAGATATTGGGGTCTGCTTGTCTTTGCCTCTTACTTGTGTATGCATCTACCCTGTTGCTGCTGCCACCATCCATTCATTGCTGACATTATAACTCAGTATCTAGCTTCCAATGGAGACTGAAGACCAGAAGTTCTCCAGTGATTTCCAGGTTTTCAGTACCAGATTAGGACTGCTGAAGTGTTTATCCAGTAGACCTGAGAAGACTTTCCTGTGTGCAGACAATACTGGAATACTCAGACTGTTTAGTCTAAGCCAATTTAATTACCTTCCCTTAATATATAACCATTCCATTGGTCTTGTTTTCTTTTTTGAAAACTACAACTTAAACACAGTATCTGAGGAGTTGAGACCCCTGCATCCTTGTAAAATCTGGGAACAGTGAGGCATGCCCATTCTTTTAATGCTGGGCAGGTGGGGGCAGTTGGGTCTCTGCCACCTTGTCTGCAGTCTAGGAAGAACTGGTGCGCTCTGGGTTTAGTGAGAAAACTTGTCTCCAAAAATAAGGTAGAGAACAACTGAGAAAGCACCTGTAATTAACCTCAAAAGACATATGTGCATACAAACACATAAATACACATCAGTCCACATGTGCATATGGACACACACACACACACTCTCTCTCTCTCTCTCTCTCTCTCTCTCTCTCTCTCTCTCTCTCTCTCTCTCTCTTACCCAAATGAGAAACAACTCATAAGCTTTAGAAACAAACTGCTATATCCACACATCAGACAATTACTTAGCAATGAAGTATTAACAATGAGCTTAGCAATGAGCTATTAACACAGCAACAATATAAATAACTCTATAACACTATGCTCAGCAAAAGCAGSCAGTCTCAAATATTACAGATGTTGCCATTTTGTTCTCATGTCACGATGGCAAAATTGAAAACTATAGCAACAGAGAGACTACTTCATTGACTATCAAGGATAAGGGTCACTGTGGACGGGATTTGGGTCTTGGTTACATAAATGTATTATTTCAAATTTGGGGAGATGGCTCATTCACTGTTGCTGTCTTCAGACACTCCAGAAGAGGGCGTCAGATCCCATTACAGATGGTTGTGAGCCACCATCTGTACATATGGCTGCTGAGATTTGAACTCAGGATCTTCAGAAGAGCAGTCCGTGCTCTTAACCACTGAGCCATCTCTCCAGCCCCGAGATGGCTCATTCAATGAGTGCCTGGCCATGCAAGCAAGAGGACTTGAGTTCAATCTACAGAGCCCAAGGAAAAAGCCAGGCAGGGTGATTTGTGTTTATAATCCAATCACCGGGGAGGCGGAGATAGGAGGATTGCTGGACGTCCCCGACGAGCCAGCCTACTTCAAGTGGCAATCTCAAGGTTCAGCAAAGACACCTTGTCATAAATACGAAGACCATGAGGGATGGCTCAGCAGTTAAGAATGCTTCCTGGTCTTACAGAGGACCCAAGTTTGATTCCCAACCCTGATGTGAGACAGACACCTCATGACTGTACTTCTAGCTTCAGATTGTCTAATGCCCTCTTCTGATTTCTGTGGCTACTGCAGCCACACACATGTACATACACAACACACAACCACACACACACACACACACACACACACACACACACACAGAAGCACATACCTCCTCCCACAATTAAGATAATAAGATAAATCCTAAAAAATACCACATGCAAATCAGCCATGAAAGAAAGGAGACACGAACACATGAAGAACAGGGTTGAATGTATGTAAACCTCCTCAACTAACTTGTGAAGTGCTCTACGTAGCTGGGAGCCGAAATGAGCTATAAGATTTTATGGGTAGCATATGGAAAAGGCAAAGGCTCTCTTCATTTTTTTTAAAGGCAAAGAGAAACTAGTCAAGATTTGCAATGTTCTTGATGGATTCATGGAAAAAGAAATGGCCTCCCCAAGGCCCACAGTGTGTAGGCTTCAGGCACACAAAAGTACCATTTAAATTGAAAGCATCACTGAAGAGGATTCTGTAGTTAATAAAAGTGTGGGAACAGGGATGGTTCCTACTATAGAGACAGGCTTCTTTGTCCCAAGAAGTTTGACCTTATGAGGTCCTGCCAATAGTTCTCATACCACAAGATGGAATCCCCTCATGCTTGAGAAACCAGGCAACAAAAGCCATGCTATTTTCAATACTAATATGTTTAGAGGCTCAAGTCTTCCAGAACAGATATAAATCAAATGGTTTTAAATATGACTGGAGAAGAAATAGCCATTTACATTGGTTCCAAGATGTGAATATGTGTGTCAATTAAAAAACAGATTTCACTTTGATTATGCATTTATGTGTGTTTCTGTGTACGTGTGCGTATATGCATGTGGGTCCTTGCATAATCCATATAGGGACATGGATCCTATGATGCTGGAGCTACAGGGGACTGTGAGTTGCCTAACACAGATGCTGGGAACCAAATTAGGTTCTCTGATCAAGTAGCAAATGCTTCTTACTGCTGAGTCATCTCTCCAGCCCCCCACCCATATGCCAATTTTTAAAACTTTGCAATGTGCCTTGGAACTATGGTGGCTTCCAGAAGTTGCTCAGTGAGTGAAGTGCTTGCTGTGAAAGCATGAGGGCCCGAGTTTGCATCCTTAGCATCCATGTAAAGAGTCATGTTCAGAGGTATACAACTGCAGTCCCATCTCTTGGGGGTTCCCTAGAACTCTGGCCAGCCAGTCTAGTTGAAACAGAGAGACAACAGACCAACTGAGACAGTTATCTGAAGTTGACTTCTGGCTTCTGCATGTCATGCATGCACCCATACACACATCATACATACATACATACATGCAACACAAAACATCCTCTCTCTCTCTCTCTCTCTCTCTCTCTCTCTCTCTCTGTCTCTGTCTCTCTCTCTCACACACACACATGCACACACACAATTAAAACAATTATAGTTGAAGAAGTCTAGAAAATGAATGTCTCAAATGAAGACTCTAGTTAATAATAATGTTTCATATTCAGGAATTTTGCTGAAAGGGGAGATTTTAGGAGCTCTTGTTACAAAAATAGAAATGTAAGTCGTCACAAAAATAAAAATGTAAATGGGATAATGGATGTATTAATGCTCTGACTGTAATTATCATCTGTTTATGTATGTGTGTCAAATTATCATGTTATATAATTTAAATTTATCCAAGAAAACCAAAAGCCTAGTATGTACTAAATGTTTCCATCCAAAAGGGTATAGAGAAAACAAAAAAGTTTGTGTTCTCAGGTATGTCGAACTATAACAGTCATAATTTCACTTTGGTTGCTGTGACAAATATTCCAGCAAAAAGCAAGGCAGGATCTTCTTCTGGTTTGTTCAGTTTACGATTCCAGGTTACAGTCCATCGTTTTTAGGATAGTTAAGGGAGACAAGAGAGAGAGAGAGAGAGAGAGAGAGAGAGAGAGAGAGAGAGAGAGAGAGAGAGAGAGAGAGCCACAGTGGGCTGGGCCTTCCCTCATCAGTTAACAATCAATACAATCCCACGTTGATATGTCTACAGGTGTGTATCTTGACCTAGATAGATCATTTCTCATTAAGACAATTTTTCCATCTGATTCTAGGTTGTATCAAGCTGGCAGTTAAAACTAACCATTATAATAAAATAATAACACACTCGCAAAGCAGAGATCATTTTTCTGTTGAGTGGTCATGGAATAAAAGTTCTGGGAGATAGGCATATATCGCAGGAAATCATGGTAAAATAGAGTCAAGGGAAGAAGATAGATAACTCATTCCCTTCCTGCATAAACAACAGTCTGTGCCATGCTTTTACTTTTGTAACATTAATAATGTGCTAGAC
>BDUI01001719.1:95515-116060 GCA_002335545.1 Apodemus speciosus | reverse complement strand
GAACATAGTGGAGTATGTGTCCTTATTGCATGCCGGGGAATCCTCTGGGAATATGCAGGGTCCTCTGGAAGTGTCATGCCCAGTTTTCTGAGGAACCTCCAGACTGATTTCCAGAGTGGTTGTACCAGCTTGCAATCCCACCAGCCGTGGAGGAGTGTTCATATTTCTCCACATCCTCGCCAACACCTGCTGTCTCCTGAGTTTTTAATCTTAGCCATTCTGACTGGTATGAAGTGAAAGTGGCCTCAGTGACTCAGCCTCAGTGTCTCATCCCAAACCATGGCGATTATCTTCACCCCATTCCCCCAGCTGCTTCAAGGAAGTGATTTAAAGGCAACAGCCCAGACCTTTGCATGAAGGCCGACAGCTGCTAACCCATCTGGGTCATCTGAGAAGACCTATTATGCAGGGGTTCATCTGGTAGAGATCAGGCTGGTATCAATCAAGACAGAACTAGCTCTTCAGCTCTCACGGTTCTGCCTCATTGTCATTCTGAGCATCAGTAGCCTGTGATGCTACACCTGGCAGAGGGTGCTTCGGGGCAGTAGCCTCTGAGCATCAGGTGAAAGTACTCTGAGGGCAAGGCTGAACCTGAAACATGTGGTTTAAAGAATTATCTAACATGTTCCCTGACCTCCAGGACACAGCCTGGCCCCTGATGACATTGCGTCCAGCAGAGTATTACTGAAGGAAGAAAGGAGTAATGTGTGCACCACAGCACAGCTGAACAAGGTGCCGTGGTCATGGTTTTGACTTTGAACACTCCATAGGGGAAAGGAAAGCTTTGATTAGAAAGATTCAGTTCTGTTATTTTCAGCTTAATCCTCATAAACCTCATCACCTGTCAATGTAGCCATTTCTTCTGGGTCGTTTATCTCTGCCATGGATAAGACAATAAGCTTGCTGAGTAAATAAGCTTTAGGTAAATCAGATTGTAAAATTCCTTTGAATTTGTGCATTGATGGACAAATGGATGGAGGAATGGAAGGGTTATGTATGTATGTATGTATGTATGTATGTGTGTGTGTATGTATTATGTATGTGTGGGTTGATGGGTGCTAGATCTGTGATGTCACTTATCCTGATGTGTTCCATTGTGTTCTTGCCTTACCATCATGGAGAGATAGTGGCTACTTTCCAAACACAAATGTCCTGCCATTGAACTGAAACATAGAGTGAATTGCCCCTACTGACCAACAGCTGTGTCCTTTGAAATACCAGCAAGAAACATGTATCCATGGCTCTCCACCCCCCCAATTTGTTCTGCACCCAGTTTCCCCCAATGCTTTACCCTAGTACCTTTGTGACCCAGGTGATCCAAAATGAATTAACACAATTAGCCCATTCCAAAGAAGAGCAGATATTTAAAAACAGGAACCAGGAGAGACATATTATGTAAGGGGAACACAAATTAAATACACAGCAGCATTGCTGCAAATTTAAAATTGTATAAGGGAGAGATATACTTTCTTATGATGGCCGTTATTCATTCTCAAACTACTTGCAAAGAGTAGCAGCAATTTGCATTTAAATGGTGAGTTTCTGATGAAGAACTGACAGCCTTGGTATGTTTATTTACACACATAAACTATAGCTATTAATACTGTCCTAATGTGAGAATAAATATGTTCTACTTATGGAATGAGTTGATAGCAATTATTGCCCTCATTCATACTTTAAATAGTCGAATTCCTAGCCTCTTGGCTTTACACTAGTCAACATTCTGTGTCCCAGGAAGAACTGGACATGAGAATGGGGCTTGCATTTTCCCTTCCAGGATTTGGGCTGCCTGTTTCAGTCTCTGTAAGCACATCTCAGTGAAGATGGCTTTGTAGCCTGCCAGATATTATGGGATTGGGAGGAAAGACACTGTCACCCTGCTTGCCTGAACCTCCCAAGAATAGTATCTCTTCTCTGATGCCACCCTACCTTCTAACTATGATCAAAAGTCCCTATTAGTCAGTAAGTGTGATGGTTTGCATATGCTCTGTCCAGAGATTGGCACTATTAGAAGGTACGGCCCTGCTTGAGTAGGTGTGGCCTTTTTTGTAGTAGGCATGGCACGGTGGGTTTGGACTTTAAGACCCTCACCCTAGCTGCCTGAAGACTAGTTTTTCCACTAACAGCCTTCAGATGAAGATGTAGAATTCTCAGCTCTGCCTGTACTATGCCTAACTGGATGCTGCTATGCTCCTGCACTGATGATACTGGACTGAACCTATGAACCTGTAAGCCAGCCCCATATAAATCTTGTCCTTTATAAGACTTGCCTTGGTCATAGTGTCTGTTCACAGCAGTAAAACCCTAAGACACTAAGTATCTGACAATGTGACTTAAAGTAGGAAGGAATTWTTTCTTGATAATATAAGCTCACAGTTTGAGGAGAAACAACATATATCAGGGAGACATGGTGGGAAATGGCTCATGACAGATACAGGTAATATGTAACTGGGACTCTTTACCTTCTCCAGTCTCAGCAAAATGGGAAGCAGAAAGAGGTCAGTAAGTTAGGAACTAGAGACAAGATTTCAGACCTTCCCACAGTGCCCCACTTCTCCAGTGAAGTCTTATCTCTCCACCATTGAACCATTTCCCAAAACAGCACTATCCCCTGGACCAGTTGTTCAAACACTGGGTGCTTTGGGGAGTTTGCACATCTAATTTTGACAAAACTCCTCAGCAATAACTAGGTTGTAAGAAGCAAGGAGCATTGATTCCTTCAGCTACATTTATATATCTGAAATGTTTCTGAGTATCAAAGCCACAGAATGTACAAGTATTCTAGAATTCTTTCCACTGGCAATAATAGACAGTACAAGGTACCATTTCTTTATGTATCACCCAGGCCTGTGGCCAGGATGCTATTAGGAAGCAGTTGTCTTGAACATATTATGAGACCCCAGATAGCATCTTTCTCCTGCTGAGATGCCTCTGGACTGAAGTTCTCACCTGTGGTCTATTAGGCTTTACTTCCCAAGAGGTCAAGGTACCATGAACAATGAGACAGTGACTTTGCTGTGAGGTGGTATCTGCAGCCATCCCCAGCACTGACATGGGAATGCCAGAGTCCTCCCAAGACCCTTCCTTAAGTTTGACTTCATTGCTTGTTGGGACCAGAAACAGAAATACTACCAGAGCTGACTTGATGCTCAGGCTCTGTGACCCACAAGCTGTGTACTTTATTGGAGCAACAGAGCCAGGAGGTTCTCATGGAGACATAGGCCATTTGTCTAGCTCATATCCCTGCCTCACTTCTGAGCCCAACAAATCTGAATTATACACTTATAGTAGAATTCTATTCTGTGTATTGAAATACCATTCTGGAGACTGTGACTTTCTACTAGGAAAAGCAATTATGCAMTCAGGAGACTCAAATCACCTGAACCTACCCAACCCTAGGACTGACTTACTACAGAGTAGAGGGTATTGGGGATGCCCTACTCCACTCAGAGCTGTTCTCATCAAGTGTCCCAAGGAAAAGGAAACACGACACATACATAGTCCTTCCTTGCCATAAGCATGGTGATTGGACCAGTTTTTAGCATTCTAACAGCATTGGGAATAGAGTGACATAGCACATAAAGACACAGATTAAATAGCACTAATATTACTGTAATATTTCCTACATCACTAATGCACACTCCTCCCCAAAGGCCAATAAGACTTAATTTATAATTGCAACTGTATGTGCAGTCAGATCTCTAAGTGACTTTGACTTTTCTACAAATTGTTTCAGGAAAATGTTTTGTGGGATGGATAGTATCTCAGCTGTACTATCAATTCTTTGATATTCAGTGTGTCTTTGTTTACACATACACACACTCACATATACATTACTAGAATAGATGCACACATGAAAACATACACACACACACACACACACACACACACACACACACACACATATATATATATATATATATATATATATATATATATATATATATATAATCATATGTACATAGATCCTAGTGATCATCCTAGTGAGAAACAGGTTCTAAGGAAGAAACCTGCAATGTATCTCAGAGGCCAAGTTATTTTGCGGGTCACAGCCCTTTGGTGCCCCTCATGCTTGATCATCACAGAAGTTTGGGAATAAATTGAGAAAAATAAAATACAAAGTTTCCAAAAGGGAACTGAAAATGTAACTCATGATTATAAAACATTCAATAATAAACTAACAAGATACCTTTCAAAATACCAAATCCACAAGATTGAAGAGGATTCGCTAATCAGGCATTTCAGCAATCACAGTCATTACTCTTCATGGACATTGGCTCAATAATCCCCTGAACTTATTGAGCAATGCATTAAAAAAATAGATACATAACCCATGATTTTAATCAATAATTCTACCTATAAAATATTCTTTGGGAATATTCAAGAAAGAATTTATATTGGGTGGTTTTTATAAGATAAATATTTTAAGAGGAATTTTAAAGAAAATATTTAAGTGTCAAAGAGATAATAGTTCATGAGTGTGCAGTTGCCATGTGGCTGTTGTTGGAGGGGGATTCCCTGAAGCAGGTGTAATAGCAAGATAAAATTGATAGCAGCTTGTAAGGCAGAGCTTCCCATGAGCAAGGCTTGGAACATATCCTCCACAATATAAACACACATTTCAAGGGAGGAATACATAATCTGTAAACCATAAATGCACCATGAAAAATAAACTGTTGTGTAGTTGTGTACATTTGGGAAGAAAAACTGTTACCTGCCCAATCTTACATTTTGCAGCTATTACTATGGGAGATTCACTGGGCCAGTCTGTGAGTGAGTAGTAATACTTTCAGTAGAGTCTGAACATTTTTTTCTTATTAGATATATTCTTTATTTACATTTCAAATGTTGTCCCCTTTCCTGGTCCCCCCACCAAAATCCTCTAACCCATCCCGTCCCCCCCTGCTCACCAATCCAGCCACTCCTGCTTGCCTGTCCTGGCATTCTCCTACACTGGGGCATCTAGCCTTCTCAGGACCAGGGGCCTCTCCAGAGACTAACCCACCTAAGGATCCATCCCATATACAGTTACAAAACCCAGACACTATTGTGGAGTCTGAAAATTTTGATTGAAATTAATACCATGACCAACATTCCTCCCGTCTTTAAGCTAATCTTCACAACAACCCTTGAGCAGGAGGTCAATTAAAGGCTTGCCTCAGTGCCAAGACTAAGCTGCCATTTGAGTCAGCCTGGTCAGTGCCTCTTGTCCGTGCCTTCTGAGGGATGATCACCTTCAAATCCCTCTTCTCTGTAAACCTTCTGAACTGCCTCAGATGTCACCAACCTGGACAGCTCTGCTTTTCTATTCTGAGTGGTGTTCTCTTCTGGGCTGCTAGCTCTAAGAGCTACTGGCACCCAAGGCTGATATTATGACCATATCACCAGTAGAAATCAAAATGTGCATCTAAATGCAACATCTTCCCCTTTCTGTTTATCCTTGGGCCGTGCTACCCTCTTTCGCCAAAGACTTTCCTATCAACACCACATTCTTTGCTTCATGTCTTCCTTCTACGTCATCCTCCTCCTTGTCCTCTATAACCTCAGGTTGCTTTGGTACTGACAATATCACCCAGCTCCATGCACTGTGTGTGAGCTTGCCATTTTGCATATTACTTAAAACTTTCCACAAATCCCTGCTTCTGTGGAAGTCACTTTGGATCTAAAAACTTAAGAGCATGGCTGAGCAAATCACTGCCCTGTGACTTGGGGTAATAAGATAAGCAGTTACTGAACTGAAAAAAAAAAGAATGATGTGGTAATAAAGAAAAAGCAGAATGCTCTTGGAATACAGGAATTCTATTGAAAACTATTTTCAAGGCTATTATAAAACACAAAAGTGACATTAAATGCCACACATATACTTTTACTTAGACTGCATTGCCAGTAGACTAATACGACCATTCAATTTTATAAGATTAACTCACTGTCTAATAACAATAACTTCAATGAAAAATATTAAGAAGTGTTTTGCATTATGTAGACAAGTACTTATTTATAGAGAATGGACAAGGTTTGCCCTCAGGCTAGAATGGGTTTAGTACTGACAGCCCTACTTCCTTACACACTGTGTAGGACAGTCACCTGGGCTGACATGGGATGAGTTTGTAAGGAAACACTGGTCAGAAACCAGACCTGGGTGCATTTAGTTTGTGTGTTGAGGCCCGGCTCACCATCAGAAACTCTAGAGAATGTGGCCTGTAATTGGAAGAAATGAAAATTAGACAAAGAGAAGGTGAGCTATCATCTCCAGCAGCAAGAAAGCAGAGAGAAAAGCAACTGACATGACTTGCAACCCAAGCAAGAGGGGGGGCTGAATTCAATCCCCAGTCTCCTCGTACAACAGGCTGACATGGCGGCGACAGGGACGTGGAAGCTCCAGGATGGCTATTGCACCAGGTTCAGTGAGAAAAACAAGAGTCCATCTCACAAAATAAAGCCAATAGTGACTAAGGAGGACACTCATGGCGACCTCTGACTTTTGCCCAGAGCATGCAGGTGCGTGTGTGTGCACACACATATACACACACTGGGGAACTGGCAGTACGTGGGGCCCACACACGGGAATTGTATGCCAACCTGGGTGAAGGCTACAGCCCGAAAGTGGAGATGTATGCTCTAAGAGGCAGGACTAGAGGATTGATCCTCTGTTTGGTAGAAGCTAAGAAACGTTAGTGTCATTATTGGCTTGTCATGCTCCAAGGTGGGAAACCAGGGAACACAGCCTGACTTTACAAGGAGAATCACAAAATTGCCATGTGGGTAGATTGAGAATTACAGCTGGTTATACAGGCAGACAGCTTCAGCAGACAGAAAGCCTGGAAATATATAGAAGTGTGCGTTTGAAATAACAGCAGAAAAATCAACTGAGTGGTTAAATCAGCTACCACACACACACACACACACACACACACACACACACACACACACACACACACAGAGAGAGAGAGACAGAGACAGAGACAGTCAGAGACAGNCAGAGACAGACAGAGAGAGAGACACAGAAAGAGACAGAGAGAGACTGAGAGAGACAGATAGAGACAAGGAGAAAGACATAGAATCCTTAAGGGCCCTACTGAGTCCAGAGCAGAGCACAGTGACTGGAACCCACCACAGCCATGGTGGCGTCCCTCAGCAGCCTTGGCTGAGGACTCTATCCTGCTATTCTAGAAAACCTGAGTGGGCAACAGGAAGTGGGTGTTTGCTCAGGAGGCCCTGTCTGTATCTGGCTGACTAGTGAAGAGATAAAGGAACCCTTCTTAGAGGAAGCCATGGAGGCTGAGAACATCCACAATGAATGAGAAACATGCATCCCAGGCCCAGGACTTAGCTTCATACAGGGAATAAGCAAACAAGAGTGAATACCAAGAATCAGCCCAGAGCATGCTGTATATTTAAACATTTTTAAAGGTCTCATTWAATACCATTCATGGCTGTGTTTGGAGTGTAACTTGGTTTTCTTCCAGCTCATGGTGTCTTTGAAGGAGGTACCCCTTAAATACTTCTTTCCCAATAGGACTCTACACAATCCCCAGATTTTACAGACTAAAATTTAAAATAACCCATATAAATAAGGTAAGGAATTTATATAAAATCGGTTAATTAGTACTGCATATTTTCTTTTGTCAATGGACTAATACTTTCTATGTGGAGAGTTCTGTGGAGATTCATATCAAATGCAATGTTTAAATTCTGAAACTTTTATTCAATATACCCCTCAAGTAGCAATTATTCTATGAAACTTTTCACCTATACATATTGTACTTAAAATCAACCTAGGAGACTTTAAGGACAAATCAATTACTAACTCTCCTTTGCTGAAGAGGGTGGTCTTGAGCATAAGTTGTTCTGTTCACAGATGGCAACAAACTGTAACATGCTGACTTGAACATTTTGAATCCTATTCAGGAGTTTATAATTAAGTTCAACTCCATCTCTGCAACAAGGATCAAGAAATCTTTCTATGGCTTGTGTCATTAATCTGAAAACCTTGACAGATTTCAACAGATCAATGTACACACTAAGAAAACTAATGTTTATATTTTGAAGCTTTAATATGAGAATGACCATGAAGATTTAATTTTTTTAGAATATACCAAAATATTTTGAAATGAAGATTTATTAAAAACTCAGCTGTGAGTGATAGTAGCTGGTTTGCCTTTTACAAATGGAGATGTCTTCTCTGCAGATAAAAGATTCAGATGGCTGGAAAATCAAATGCTCAGGGCTTCCTTCTTGGAGCTCTTGTAAATAAACACTGTCGCTAGCTCACTTTAAATGGATTAAAAACACATGCTCAAGTTGTCCCTAAAACACAAAGGACTTATTTTTAAAGGATAATATATTCAGCAAAATGCATTTTAAATTAGACTGAGCCCTCCTAACACTGGAACAGTGCTGGGATTTTTGAAATATTGGAACCGCAACTGGGTTTGCAGACTCAACACTGAAAGCTTCAGAAAACAAACGCATGAATTGATGATGGCTGTGAGACAAAAGGAAACATCTTTCCTCAAGAATGTGCCTCAAAGCACCCTGTACCAGGGCATCCACAGTGGTTCTGTGTACACCAGACTTCTCATATATTTTCTCTCCTAGTGTATATACAGAAATTTAATTGCTTTACAATTATAAAATTAACGTATTTTATAACTATAAATGATAGATACCATTAATTTTTGTACAACATAGTCAACAAAGAAAGGCAGACGAACCTACAGGCGGCATCTCTTATTATTTACCTTAAATTCTCATAGACTTTTGCTGAGAAAAAAAAACCCATAAGGCACTTGTTCTCATCACATATGTAACTTTTTGAGATCATTTAATATAATATAGAAGGTGTTTTCCTTGGTTAAAAAATAGTTTAAAACATTAATCTGTTCAGGATAATTGCTAATGGTTTCCTATTGATAAAAACAATGATTGGAGACTGTGTGATTAGCAATGACACAAACTTTCTCAAGAGGTTAAGACTTAATCTAATACCTAACTCTTAACCTCTGCCCTGTGCCTCTAAGTAAATGACTGAAGCTCAGGATCCAAAAAGAACATTCCAGATAGTGCACTGGGCACCTTTCCTGTCTTAAGTCAACTCCTTGAAGCTCCTCAGAGCCCTGCTGCACGGCACGTGCACATCTTGAACAGCCGAACCCACATTGCTCAGTACCTCCCCAGCACCAGGAAAAAGAGAAAGGCTAGATCCATTATGAATTTTTAATGAAATTACTGCAAAGCAAATTTCAATTATCACACCAAGTGCTAATGATCGCTTCGCATATTCAACTTTATTGGCTTGCCCGCCCTCTCACAAGCTCCTTAATTCTAATAATTTGACATAATATGAAGGTATCATATGTCTTTATTAATGTTATATACTTAAAGATTTATTTCATTCACCAGAGAGAATACATTAGCAGATTATCTCTGCCTGCAAACATGAAATTAAACATGCAGTTTCTTGACTGGAAAAAAAACCCCAAAAACCTGAGGATCTGCTCTTCATTCCAGTCCGTTCCACACAGAAAGAAGAAATAGAGAGGCAGAAGACGCCACAGAGAAAGTTCCCTGGTCACCAATGCCATCAGCCCCTGCATTCTGATGCAACATGCCATCAGCAAGCTAGGATCATGAGAAATGATCTATAGCAGGTGAAAATTTTTCATGATAATTAGACACATTTTAAAATCTGTCTTTTTCCAGCATGGGTCTTTGCATCCATTTTCTAGTAGTGTGTGGGGGTGTATTTGCGTGTCCATAAGCACTGGGCCGGGGAATAGTCCATGTGATGTTGGCCAGAAGAGGTCTGTCCCACAGTCATGGTGTCTTCTATGCCATGTGCTGGAGTCTGTGTGAGAAGAGGAGTCCACACTCTAGCTGCTATGATCCACAGACACAGTTAGCTCAAATAAAAAGAATAAGTGTCCATCTGACAGGCATCTGTTCAATAACATGAGTTCCTCAAGATTCCTTATTACTGGTTTTTAAACAAAAGTCACATCTTTCTTCTCCCACCCAGAGACTTAATCCCAATTCCCGTTCCATCTTCATACTGGTGTAAGCTTCTTCCTCCTGTGACAGAGTCCCCATGGACATCAGTGAGAATGCAGGTCCTTATGCACCAGCAGGGRTTAAGACTGGTCTGACTACAGCTGGACCACAGAGATACCAACACTCCTTCTGCAAACTGATAAGCTCTTACAGAAAGCTGGAACCTGACTGAAATTTGAGTTGCTTACCTCAAAGTCAACAACAACCTGAGAAGACTGGAGAAATGACTCCCTCAGCAGATAAGACACTTTATCAGAAGATCTGAATCTGAACACCAGCACCCACACTGAATGCCTCACATATACCCATCTCCAACGCCAAGGGGCCAGACACCTCTTTCTGGCATCTATAAGCAACTGTACACACACAATCACATACACATGATCACACACACAGACACACACACATACAGACACACGCACACATGCACACACATATGCATCAGTTTAAGTAAAACACACAAATGTAGGGAGCATTTATTCCTGTCCTCTAGCATATCCTTTATTTTATGTGTCTGTTACTGAAAGATGCTATTTTTAATGTCTTAAAGTTTCAGTTTAAGTGTTTTATGGGAAGATCTTTCAGTGAGCTGTGGTGTGGCTAAGTGGTAGTGTTTCCTCCCACACGTGAGATGCACAGATCACCTTGCACTGGCCTCTTTTCCTCCTCCATCCAGTTCTGAGCCACCATCTGCGTCCCTGTTTCCAGTCTGAAGAACTTCCTCTAGCTGTCTTACTAGTTCAGGGGCGCTGACTCACAAGTACAAACAGCCTCTGTCTTACCTCCTTAGGGATAATTATCACCTGAGCTGGACTGGCTTTGCAACATTGTGTTTCAACACCTTAAACATTTGTTTCCTGTTCCTGAGACATTATCATTCTACTTTCACATTTGCAGTCCACTGTTTTACAGTTTCTGGGTCAGTCTCTACAGTGATCTGCATATTGTGGTCCCCTTCTAAAAACTGCAACATGAAGAAAAATGAAACATTGCTCAGGAAAACATCTAAGGGAGGGATTTCCAGCAGGTAGCCTAGGAGTCCAACTATTCCACAAACCCCAGCCTTACCTGGTTAGCACTTCTACCTAGCAGCAGAGACTGAAGACATTCCATGACTGTATGTAAGTTTTTGTATGTGCTTGTTTTCTTGGTCAGTCGGTTGGTTGGTTGGTTGGTATTTTGTTGTTGTTATTGCTAATTTCTTTTCCTCCTGGAACACTTCACTAACTCTTTGAACCAATCATCTTGCATGCCTGCTACCAGCTCTGACAAATATGGTTAAAAGGACTTTAATCAATAATATTCCATGTTTGTGTAGATACAAGGTTGAACATTTGTGAGATCTTTGACATTTTCCTTGCTTATACAATACATTTGTCAGGGCTACACTGTAGTTGTTCCCTATTCCTCTGCAGTTAGATTGGATCTCATGATAAGCAACAATTCCAAAGCCTCCCATCAGTAGCCACATTTCTCTTTCAAACTTATGGATTCTTTGTTGATTTTACACACACACACACACACACACACACACTCCTAAATATAACCTATTCGGTCTGTATAATGTTACTTCTTATTGCACATAAGACATAACTGGTTCTATGCTTTTTACATGGATACTGAACTGGGATCTCCCTCCATAGATTTCTGTTTTCCAATTCTGTTATTTAGGTTCATCTCTAAAATTTCCATTAACTTTATTTTACATTTTCCCTTCTCTGATAGGTTTGTTTGTTTGTTTGTTTATCTGTCTGTCTGTCTGTCTGTCTGTCTGTCTGTCTGTCTGTCTGTCTGCCTGTCTGTTGTTTTTGTGGTGTCATAGATTGAATCCAGGCCTTCCCATGTGCCTTGTGCAGCACTCCTCTGCATCCTTTCTCTGCCATTACCCAGGTCCTATTTCTATGTATATCTTCAAATACAGCCTTCTCTTCAGTCCTGGTCTCCCAGGTCAAGCATCATGACCTATTCAGTGCCTCTTTAGTAACTTCCCCTGACCTTTGGTTCCCACCTCCCCATTTCTCTCCTACCCAGTGACTGCTTTCATATATCTCATGATGGACCTTGGGCTTGATCTGGGGTGTACCTTCTTCCTCTAATCAGTATAATTCAGCTCTTTAAGGCAAACCCTTCACTGGCGAATCATGACCATTCTGTGGAGTCTGGCTTTCTTCTTTTTAGGGTAGTTTGGGAGAACGTGACTAGTAGGATTCTTATAGACTCCGGAGTGAATATGAACTGGATTTCTCCCTTTGTTCCACGGAAATAATTGAAAAGTAAATAGACAAGAGTTAAATATTTTAATAAAAATCGAAATTTAATGAAGTCTACATATCGAATTGTGGCTGCTTTCAAGTTGCACAGCCATCCATTGTCACTTTGAAAAATGATTCGACATCGCCTTGGCAAACCAAAGTTACCACGTAACACTTTGTTTTTAAGCTTGAGCCTTACACTGGAAATAAACTGTAAAGTTCAGTACAGCCTACAGGACCTATATCCACTGTTACTTGGCACAGACAAAATGACTTACATCACTTGGTAATCTGTGACTCCATCATCCACACTACACTGGATAACAATGAGAGGAATCCTGCATATTCTATATATATCTGTGGAAAGTCCTGGATTGTTCTGTTAACACAAAACTAAAGATAGAGCGAAACTAGAGAAATGGAGAACAGATTTGTCACAGAGAGCAGCTGGGGCAATAGAAGGAGGACATGGGTAATGTGAGAGGACCCTGTGGAGGGATGCACTAGAGTCTTGACTGTGTCAATGTCAAAATCCTAGCATACTGTGACACTACAGCTCACCAGGTCCTACCCAAGACAAGCGGGGGCAGAAACATGACGCCTCTATGAATCATTGTTCACAACTGCACACAAATCTAAGAGTATTCCCAATAAGACGTCTGAAGGTTAAGGAAGTGTGCGAGTTAGTATTTATAGAATTGCTGACTTTTGAACTTTAAATTTTGTGACTGCTCTGGACAGATAGCTCAGTGGTTAAGAGCAGGCTTGTACTTGCAGCAGATCTGAGTTCAGTTTTCAGCATCCATAGTGGGTAGAACACAACCACCAGTAACTGCAGCTTGGAGGAATGGACACCTCTGTCCCCTGCAGGCATTTGTATTCATATGCACATTCCCACACATGTACATGTAACTAAAAACAAAGTTATGACAGTACCTGATTTGTCATGACCATGGAATAATGAGTATTTATTGGTGCTAACAGGGCTAGGTTTGGTTAGTGTGGAGAGAAACTTGGGAATATGCACTGTGTACCTTAGAATCAAAAAACTTTCACAAAAATTTATCACAATAAAGGCTGAACACTGAGGTAAAAGCTGGAGAATTTTACACTTGGGAAAATTACTAGTAACATAAGTATTAGAGGTAGAGATTAGTTGGAGAAATATATATGTATGTGTATATACATATATATTTATATGTATATATGCATATATATACCATGAAAATATAGAAGACATTTTAAAATATGATTTAATATGATGCTTTAAATGTCACATAAATATACTTGCATATAAAAATTTCAATAAGTTTGTAGAAACATAAATTTTTGTTATTAACCAAACTCACCTTAGAGGGTCACTGATTGCAATAAATGTGACAGACACTATGTGCAAATATTTTAATTCACAGATACTCAGAGCACTCATTAAGTACTCAATTATTTCAAAATTGAATGAAAACTTGAAAATGGGTTACAATATCAATATTGTGGGCTGAAATGCTAAAATTAAATTTCTTACGATTTTGTTCAAATTAGGTCATTTTATAATCAATTAAAAGCTTAGTTTAATAAGGAAGTTACAAGCAAGGCAGGGACTTGCAGAGCCATGAAATCCTGTCAACACAAAAGCAACAGGGCAGGCCTTTATTGTATTCATTAGAGGATGAGTAGGGCTTCCAGCAAGTTCCAGTATTCGAAACATTGTTTTGCAAAAAGCTATTATTTAGAGAAAAAAAGGGGGGGAGATACAAAAACCACTCAAATAAAAACCACCACCACTCCATGCACTCACAAGGCCCTGTGAGAGAGGAAACTGTGTCCAGAGCATTTGCTCTGCTTTTCACGCTGAGAGATGAGTAAGTGGTGACTTTCCTGCAGTTCTCGGACAAATTAAAACCACTGTTTTTGTAAATGTTCTGGATTACAGTTTCTGAGAGTTTCTTTTATTAAACAAGTAATATGTAAACAGGCTCTCATTTCATCAGAGCCAAGATCACGGTCAGCTTATTAGCAGAGCCTTCAGACTGGCTCCCTAGGAAACACTTTAAAAGTAACCTCTTTCATTGGGCAGTTGCCTCTTTAGCTGCTCATCTCTTTCCTTAGTTCAAAACAGCTTCGGGCTTAAAAGACTTATTACACAATTTGGGTTGTAAGTAAAATTTGACCTTTGAAAATGCTATTATCCTTTCTTGAATGGTGCTACAGACTCCAGACCCTCAGCTGCGCCTGACTTCTTCTCCCTGTCTTTCATTGCCACTTTCAGTCTGAGTTAGGTCATCATCCAGCAAGGAGCCTAGCTGCAGGAGGCGTTGCTTTTGAAGTTTGGTAATGGATCTATCTAGGACTGAGTCAATCTCATAGAGCACACACCTGGTCCTCAGGTGTGTGGGTCACTCGAAGGTCCACACTGGTTTCCTTATAAGCATGGGTGGCCTCTTTCAGCCAAGTGGCCAGGAATCTTATTCCTGATGCCATTCCCAGACGTAGCACTGACAACCACAATATTCAATAAAGAACCTAACATAGAATAAACATGTTCTCTACCTTGTCCATGAATGTAAAAGCCTATCCATGAGGCATTTGGGGCCAGTGAGACTCAGTGAATCACTCTTACCTCCATCCACCAGAAACCATGGAAGGCATAGGTAACAAATGAAGTCAATAGATGCCACTGTTCTGCCAAGGCAACATGAGCTTCCTCTTCTGTTGTTCAGGGCACGGAAAGGATCCCAAATCCACTCTGCCCTAGTGTTTGTTGACATCGGAGAATACTCTCCTTTAGAAAAGTTTCCATGTACACACACAACAGAATCTAAGAAGACAAATTGTAGACACAAGGACCAGTGCTTCTGAGAACAGCACAGTTTGGGAATTTCCATCCAACTGAGATTGACCCTTGAGTCTAACTCATTGTGTGTCCCCATTTGCTTCTGGTTCAGGGATATAGGAGAGTGAAGCTCCCTCTCACAGGGATGCTGTGTTCATGGATGGTCAGAGTCAACCATAAAAGTCAACCAGCGTGCATGTTAGAGACGTAGGTTATCCACATGGTGACAGTTTGACTATCAACCTCACACAGAATATCTGGGAGGTCTATTCCAGTGATTCTCACTAGACCTTGTTGGAGATCCAGAAGCATATCGAGTATCCTGTATAGCTCTCAACCTTATTCATTTGAAGGGGGATCTCTCCTAGAACCTAAAGCTTCCAACTCATCTGTCTCCTCCCCAAATGGCACTGGCTTCTTAAACAGCTGCTGAGATTTAAACTCAGAGCCTCACGGTTGTATAGCCAGCACTCTTAACCACTGAGTTATCTTTCTAGTCCTCACCTAGATCTTTATGTGCTTGGAATTATGGTCAGGTCTTGGCTCTTGTATGGAAGCAGTTTGCAGACTGAGGCATCTGCATCTCCTGTATCCATGGGTAAAAGCACAGTGGTATTGCCCTGTCCAGATGCAGTATAGGATGATATGGCTTGAGCAGTGAGCTCCCCAGATGCTTGGGGTGTCAGTGTGGGCTCTGTGAGAGTGTTTCAAAAGTACCGGCTGCCTAAGGCATAAGTGAGAACTCCAATCTGTAGCAAGTAGCAACTGCAATAAGAACTTCAAAATCTGATGTTTGGATTTTATGATTGGCTTGAAGTATATTTTACCTTTTTGCAGTTAATATAACTTAAGAACCTAGATGYGCATGGTGTCGCTTACCAACACTGTTGATTTCTTCTCCCATCTCCTGGATCTAATGACTTTCCCCCAGGCTTAAAATCTGACAGGTTTTTATTTGGTTTTGCTTCTATGCCAAGGTAAGAAAAGAGAAGGGCTCCACAATGTGGCATCTTCCAGAATTCCTCTGCCTGGTAATTCCTGTGTTTATCTTCATACAGCTCTATCAACTAGACGTACATGGGCAGTTCTCACTCCTCCTGAGATAGGCTGGATGGCTGTGGGGCTTTATTGTGGTTCAGTATGCGCCTTTGACAGGCATTTTTAAAATTCTCTATTTTAAAAGCCAAAGACACAGGAATTGTCATTCTCTACCTTTAGGCAGGTGTGTCATTTTTACAAACACAGGACTTGGTTTGATAGTTTGTGGTCCGAAGACATTGCATTAGGAGGTATCACATCTATTTTCTGCAAGTACCTTTTGTCCTGAAGCCCTGAGCAGAGGCTCAGCACACACCCTCTGTTCTCTAAACTCCCAATAATTCTTAAAAGGCAGTGTTGCTGTCCCTACTCTTTCAAAATGACTGTTATCACACTGAGCCATCTCACCCTGAGAGAGGAGGGCATTAGGCACATATTTGCCATGTCTACAAACAAGATGAATCCCCTCTCTCCACTTCCCTCAGATGAGTTCTCTGAGACAGGGCAGATGCTGAGCAAGTAGTGGGTCCCAATGTGTCACTGATGGTTTAAACTCCTGGGAACAAAGTCAGTTGGGAAGGCCTCCACTTCYATCTGCCCAGAGGAACTGCCTGTGGGAGCACCTATGTCTTCAAGGGGGGGGGGAAGCTTGGAGTTCTCTTTTCCTGTGCCTTTCTGCTTTAAATATTCTATGGAAAGCTTCTAACTTGAAAGCCAAGACTTTATCCATTTTTTCCAACCCTGGCATCACAGAAGTGTCCTTTCACTARATGTACAATGGAATAATAAGGAAATGAAACCAAGCATGCTCAGAACACATCACATTTCCAACCCTGGCATCACAGAAGTATCCCTTCACTAGATGTACAATGGGTTAATAAGGAAATGAAACTAAGCATGCTCAGAACACATCATATTTGGAAGGAGATTGTGTCAGCTGGAATGAAGGACGACTCCAGCTGGAACCTGGCTTGGATTCCAGTCTTCTCTGGTTGCATCTAGGCTCGTAAATTCACACATGGTAATCTGGTCATCTCTTCTCATCTTCATTCTGAACCTATTTCTGAGCCCCTTCCCTTGGCTCTAGCTTGTTATATGCAAGAGGCATGGTCTTCAGAGCTGTAAGGGTGCTTGGAATGTCATTAGGAAACCCTACAACTGGATGTCAGCCTGGCCCTGCACCACAGGGGTTGCACATTGGACTCTCCTAGACTCTGCTCCTTCCTTGAACGCTGACACTGCTTCCTGCCTTATGCACTTCATGAAAGGAAAGCTTTGCCAGACCTGCCCAACATCTGCCTTCCTCACATTTGCCTTCCTAGATCTTGGTGCGAGGTGAGACACACTCAGCCTCTCCCTGAGGCTCACTGGATCACTGTCAGGCCTTACCAGAACACTTACCTACCTTGTCTTGATTAGGACACAGGCAGTGTCAGCCCAGACAGCTAAGGTGGCCCTATATACATACACAGGACAGCATGGGCTGTTCCACATGCTAAATATGGGGCCAACTGAGAGTTGTGTCTTGCTGCTTCATACAGCATCAGCAGAAGGCTAGGTAGCATAGGGGAAAAATGAACTTTAAACTGTGGAACATGGCTCCTACTGAATAAATATACTTATATACCATTGTGAGTTTTTTTGTCTTTTTAATCTTCAGTGAAACCATTGCAGGTCGGGATGTCTGTATTTCTTTTGACCCTACTCCCTGTGACTGCTACACTTGGCTCTCTACTGACAAAAGGTGGCAGAAGAATGCAACCAGATCTTTTGACCTCTCTACACACCACAGTCAACACATCACTTTTGGTTCAATAATATTGTTTAGGCCTTATCATTTAAAAATAGCCACTAGTACTGTAATTCCCCCTGCCCAGATGGATGAGACAGGAGAATCACAAATTTAATCCCAGCCTGGGCTACAGAGTGAAGTTCTCTCTCAATGATTATAAAAAAAAGGCCTAGGAACATGAAGGTATAAGGCTTTACCTATTCTCCAGGATCCTGAAGGAATGTTATCTCGACCATGCAGCGCCTTTGCAGACTAGGCAGTTCTCTGGACAAAGCCAGGTGACTCTGAGTTAGTTAATCTGGTCATTTGGGGTATGAAGAGGAAGCCCACAGCTAGAATGATAGTCTACTTTAGCATCAAGCCCTGGCAACCCACAAGCATTCAACATGGATATATATTTAGTAATAGATTCTGTGAGCTGGACTTCAAAAGACTTGTGGCTGGTGAGCTGGCTCAGAGAGAAAAGATACTTGCTGTGCCAGATTGGCAACCTGAGTTTGATCCCTGGAACCCATGTTAAGGTGGAAAGAGAAAAATTATCCCATTTTAATGTGTTCATGGGGTAAGAAAAGGAAGCCAAGCATGTGTGTTTACAAACATGTGTGCTGGACTCTTCAGGTAACTATGATTATTCACAACTTGGTCTTCAATATGACAACTCTTTTCTGGCCTAATCATGTTCACTTTAGCAACACTTTTGACATCCAGAAGATTTTTTTGCAAAGAAATTATTTCCACTTTCATAAACATTGGCAGATTTTTTCTTTCTTCCTTGGGGCAAAACCTCAAATGGCAAAACAAACATAAATCTCCCCAAACCAGAGAGTGGCTAAATCCATCAATGTCCCTTCCATTCATGTGGAGTATTAAGCCAAACTGTAATTAGGGTGTCCTATTTATTTTTCTTGCTTAATTGACCTTCATCCTAGGAAATTTATCACAGAACAAATAACCACATGTATCTCAAAAGTTTTACACACTTGATTATATTCCTCAGGGGAAATGTGGGCTGATAAAATGGTGCATCCATTGCTTAGGGACTGAGTTGGGGTTCAGTTTGACCTCCATATTTTATTGTTATTTTATGCAAATAAAACATTTTAAAGTCCACAAATCCTCAAGCCCTTACTCTGAATATAGGAAGAAGCAGGTCAGTCCAGGAAAGAAGTGTCATTCCGGCAGTGGTTCAGGGTCAGGGGCAGGCTCATGAGAGCACACACCCCTAGATTTCCAAAGTTCCCTGTTGGTATATGTCTGCAAGTGGTTTAGCTTGAGCTGCCTGGTTAATGAGACACAATATGCCATGAACATCTCCATGATCCTGGGCTTCCTGTGAGGTAGATACACACAAACAGTGGGTTCCAGGGTCTAATTTAAATTCGTGGTGCTCGGCCTAGACGGACTTTAATCTCTCTGCATGAAGCCTTCAGAATAATACTCTCTGCCTCCAAAGGAGTGCAGAGCTCAGGCTTTGCCTAGTGAAATATTGATAAGTTTCTGATTTGCAATGATTTTCTGTCTTTGTCTATTTCCTCTGCCTGTGGTCAGCTTCCATGTCCCTGTGATTTTCACTCATCCATAGTCAGATGAAATTAGGCCAGAGTTCCTTCACCAGGGCTCACACTGACAGTGATGTCCCCAGATGTGGGAGCCTGCCATCACCTGGCTTCTTTATTTGGTCAATCATAAATAAGTTATTCAGTCTTTCAATGAGACATCTACTCAAGTAGCCATGAGGACCTGCTAGTGTAGGCATAGAACAAGGCAGTTCACAGTTCATTGAGAAGACATTAAGTTTAAGAAGTCTCTAAGATGCTTGCTTGCAATAGTTAGTTATCAAATTTGAAAAAGATAGCCCTGCTCCACAAATAAAATATTGAAGTAATTCATATGAAAGTGCTGGCATAAAGCTTTTGACATTTAAGAAGTCAGTTGCCCATGATTTAATCTAAATAATCTGCTCATAGCAGATTATTGAAGATCAGAATGTTTTGTGATATGCCTTATACTTTTAACAAGACAAATATCCATGCTTGATACTTGTTTTAATTACTTTTAATTTAATTGAATGCCATATGTAAGATGTTGAAATTCTTCTTTTTGATAGGAACAGACCACAGGAGAATAGTGGCATAGAGGAAAACATTGTGTCCATTCTCAAAAGTTGTAAGGACAGAGGCTGAATGTTTTGCATCATCAAACTATATTGAATTCCCAATGCACACTGGTCAGTACATTAAACATCACTCATTTACATGAATTATTTGGTTGATTGGTGACCAGTTTAAAAAGCTTTCCAAAAAGCAGTAATGCAGATATCAATTGTAATTATAGCATATGGATTTATAAGCTCAAATCAGGATACAGGCCTTAAAGTCTCATAACTGCTTATTCATGGGTGGTTTAGGCACAGCAATAATAATCTGCCTTCTAGCTGAAAATTCCATGGCAGATCAATGGTAAAATAGGTACAAGTCTACCAATTTGGTTACAATGTATGAGTGCTTTGTTCTCATGCACACCAGAAGAGGGAATTGAATCCCATTTCAGATGGTTGCGAGTCACCGTGTGGTTGCTAGGAAT
>BDUI01001718.1:0-10343 GCA_002335545.1 Apodemus speciosus | reverse complement strand
CCCCCCCCGCACCCCCCGAAGTTCTGACAACAAAGGCTGTATGACAGAAACGGGCCAACTCATTTTTTTATGCAAGATTCAAACTTGGAAACTGAAATAAAGCAATGGAGGGCCGACGGTAAGCAGCACTCAAAACAAGGAGCACATACCCTCCTCGGGAGTCTAGGAGGACTCAGTGGGCAGACAGCGGCACAAACACGAGCAAGCTCCCAGAGGCCCACACGGCACTGTATTGTCTATGAATGGGAAACTGTGGAGAGTTGAGCAGGGAAGGAAGGCATCATGGAGCACTTTAAAGTGTCAGCAAGTAACCTGGAATCCCAAACCGCCTGCAACCCCACGAACCAGAGCAGAGGCCTGGAGGAAACCACCTTTACTGTTACAGGCTGGTCCCCCTCGCGGGTGTTAGCTGTTTCCTGTATTTCCAGGTGACTGTGTCACCTTGCCCACCTGGCTCTCCAACCTCAGACCTAGACACTCTACTAAAACTTGCAGATTTAACGACTGCTCAGTTTGGTACCTGCAGACAGCATGTGAACAAGCTAGAAAAGTGTCAGCCAGACGCACCAGGCCCCTCGAATCCTTTCTCGATCCCTGCCAAGGTTCGAAGCCATGCATAAACAAGCAGGCAACTTCCTTACCTGCATAGAATCGGATGAGGCAGCCAATCTCCGAGTCCATGCCTTCCTCCTGCACCCTCCACAGCTCCCCAAACCCCAGTTGGAAGAGGTAGTCATTTTGGATCTGCAATGGCTTCTCGTCCGCTTCCAGGCGCCGGGTMGTCTCTCCGTGGAGCTGTACGTAGAGGGAGGGCGGCAAAGATGTCTTTTGCACGGTCTCCCGGTTCCTCCCCGGAGTCGACAGAGGACCGTCCGGAGCTGCTGCTGCCACCGCCTTCTCGTCTCTGGGACCCTCGCCGGCCATCACGCCGGCGCCGTCTACGCCCGTCGGGTCTTTCGGCAGCAGTAAAGCCGAGGTCTTCGGAGAAGGCGGCCGAGGCTGCGCGGGGCGGTGGGGCGGCCCGGAGGGCCCCATCAAGACCACGGCCGGGTCAGCCTCCAGCTCCTCCGACGACGACGACGAGCCTCCGCCGCTGCTGTAAGGGTCCAGCCGGTCTGACACGCTCTCGGCGCTGGGGCTCAGGCTGAAGCTCTCGGTGTCGGAGGCCGGGCGCGGGGCGCGGGCCGGGGAACCGGGGCCGCCGGCGAACGGCTCTCCCGGGCTGGAGTCGGAGGGCGCGGGGCTGGCGCGGGGTGCGCAGCGCGTCCAGGCGCCCCCGGGCAGCGGCAGGTCGGCGGGAGGCGCACGCGCCGGGCACCGGACAGCACCGACGGGGCCGCTCGAGGGCGGCGGCTCCACGGCCGTCCCGGGCTCCGCGTCCGGGCTCTGCCCGCTGGCGGCGGCAGGGGCGGCAGCGGGAGGCGGCCCGCGGCCCAGCACCTTCACCACCCCGCCGCCGCCTTTGTGGCCCATCTGCAGGAGCCGCGCGGCCACCTCGGCGGCCGTGGTGTCCAGCGTGCAGAGCACCGGGCGCAGGTAGGACGAGGCCATGTGGCGGTCGAAGACGTGCACACAGCCCCGCTGGAGCTGCTGCCTCACCCAGTCCCGGTCCGACGGCTGCAGCTGAAGCAGCTGCCGGTGCTTCAGGAGCAACGTCTTCCTGTCCAGGCTCCGGGTGCACAGCGAAGCCGAGGCCGAGCAGGACGCCGGGAGGCCGCCGGCGGCCGAAGACGCCGAGGACGGCGACGAGGACGCCGAGGCGGCGGCGGCGGCCGACAGATTCCTCTTCAGCCGCCCTCTCTTCAGCAGCAGCGAGTTGGCGCCGCCGCCCGCCGCGGGCACCGGGGCGGCCCCACCGGCCGCGGGCTGGGGAGCCCCGCGCCGCCGCCTGCGCCCGGTGCCTCCCGCGCGGCCGGGCAGCGGCCCCGGCGGCGCCTCGGCGGGGGCCTCCTCTCGCGCCGCGCCGCCGTTCCCGCCGCTCGGGGCCGCCCCGCTCGGCGCGGAATCCGGACTCCGTCCGCCCTCGGCCGCCGCCGCCGCCAGGGCTCGGTCCTCACCCGTGGGGTCCGCGAGTCGCTGTGCCGGGGCTGCGGCGGCGGCGGCGGCGGCGGCGGGCTCCATGGTAGCGGGGCTTCACCTCGCTCCCCCAGCTCCGGAGGCAGCGGCGGAGGAGGAGGTGAGGCGAAGGTGGGAGACGGCGGCGGCGACGGCGCGCTGTGAACGGAGACGCCGATGGCGTTCGGCGCGGCCGTTCCAGGGGATTATGTGGCGATCCGGAGCATTCCGTAGGTGTCTCGGTGTTCCATCCCGCGCGCCGCCCGCCCGTTTCGCCGCCACCGCCCCCCCAACACACACACACACACCCTCCCCGCGGGTCGCGGGCTCCCCAGCGCCAGGCCCCGCCCGCTGCCGGACAGCCTCAGCTCCGGGGAGCTGCGGCCCGAGCTCGCCTCATGAATATTAATGAAGCGCGGGAAGGCGGGCGGTGGYGGGGCGGAGTTGCTCATGAATATGCATCGCTAGCATGACGACATTTCTGGGGAGAGCGGGAGGCTGGGGGCGGGGCCTCAGGGTAAACAAACGTGACGCGTGCGTACGGGGGGAAGGGCGGAGCTGTTTCCCAGGAGGTTTGTCCTCGCCATAGACGAGAGGTGGCGAGAGGGGCTCGCGTTGCATACTGGGGGTGGTAGTTCATCTCTGGGTCGATCATAAGAAGAGACACCATTAGCGAACTACAAGACCCAGATATCATCAGGTTCTGCACACCCTCTCTTCCAGCTTCTGGCCCTAGTTGGTGGGTACTGTGCCCTCTGCTGTTGAACTCTGTGTCCTGTGAACGTTTTTTYATTAACTTGCTCCTCTCCCGCTTGCCAGATGAGTTTTATTTTCCCGGCTAATTGAAATTGAGGGCTTTCAGGGACTCTAAACTCTAGGTAAGGCCTTTGTATGAGACAAAAATGCACAGTTCACAGGATCGCTGGCCTGGTCTTCCTGACTTTTCTGCACTTTTTTCAAGGCCCACGAAGACAAGCAGTATTTCGTGGAAAGCACTYAAATTAAACGCATCTACSTCTTCCCCTAKAGCTAAGACAGAAATAGCTAAGGACTTGCTTGGGGCCTTGTATCCCGTTGGTTTGAAGTTTAAAAGAAGCTTAACGACACAGAACAGTGGACGAAGGAAGAAATATTAGAAYAGAGACATAGTGGGATAGGCTTGCTTTCTCCTAGTCCTTTCTGGATTTTTCTTTCCGCACTCGGGACCCGGTGGAGGGTGAATGAGACMATGTTTCCCAGTCTAGTGTGCTCTCCACACTTCCTTCCTCACACTGCTCACCACCACCTAGGCTCCACCTATGTTGTATGAGTGTTTACTGTCACAATTTATGATCTATAAACTTATTWTTTTTATTGTTGAACCAAGCTGGTTTAGGACAGTTAACTATTTGAAATAATTTGATAAACGTTGGTTATTGAGTTACTACTCTCACGGTGGCTTTGCAGATACAGATACTCAGTTTTGAGACTTTTAATTACATACTATCCAGGACGTGCCTTAATTTTAAAAAACTTGGGCAAGAGAGAGAGAACTGAAATTCCTATYAAGGCACCTTGTTTTTATGTTATCTACACAGTTTCGTTGAACTGGGATAGAGAAAGCAGCCAGGACAAAAATAATTTTTCATTGAGTCTTAAAATTCCTAAAAATTATTTACTATATTCTTTTTTTAAAGTCTTTTCCGGAGTTAGATGGCTCAACAGCTAAGAGCATGGGCTGCTCTTTCAGAAGATCCGTAGAATAGCTTACCCAGAAGGCAGCGCTCCCGTGTAATAGGCATAGTTCAGGCAAGTCACTCATATACATACTGATAATTGTTTTTAAAAAATTAAGTCCCTCCTGACACTCAGTAAGCTAAAACAGGTAGAACTTTATGAATTCAAAACTAGCCTATTTTACAAAGCAAGCTCCGGAGCAGCCAAAGTTACATAGTGACACCCCATCTCAAATAATGATGATGATGATGATGATGATGATGATGATGATGATGATGATGATGATGATATCCTATACCTTACCTTTTGGTTCCAGAAGACTAATATTTATTATAGGAATATTATACACACATGCACATATATTTATAGTTATAAGTCTCAGTGGCAGTGCCTTTAAATCCCACCATTCAGGAGAACAGCAGATCTCTGAATTTGGYGCCAGCCTGGACTACATGGTGACATCCTGTCTCAAAACAAAAGAAATTATAGTAATAGGTGTCAAACACGATTAGAGTGGACACTTGATTAGATCCAACTGGATTGGATTTAGAATTACCATGGAAACACTTGGGGTATGTCTGTGAGGTGAGGTGCCCTGAGCACTGACAAAGTGTGCGGTGCTGTCTGGAAATCCCGCCACACTGCCCTCCCTGCCCTGCCCTTCTGTTCACTCAAACTGTGAGCCAGATGTGTYCTTTATTTAGATATTTGGTAACCTTTTGTTAGGTGTTTGTTACAGCAATACAGTAACTATCTCCAAATAAAGAAAAAGTGGATATACCCCCCACCACCACCACACAGAAGAACAAGTGTTGGAACTGGAAAAACGTCTCAGCAGTTAAAAGCAAGAGGACCCGGGTTCAAATCCCAGCACCACATGGTGTTTCACAACCTTCTAAGTCCAGTTCCAGGGGATCCCCTTCTTTAGCCTGGCTTCTGTGAACAGTGCGCATGTGGCACACAGGTGCATGTCAGACAAAACACTGTAMATATGAATACATTTTCAAGAAAATATTTTAAAGCAGGTATAAAGATGCAATTATGCCAGATTTCATTCGTGGGATCTGTAATATAAAAGATAGCCTATCCCGTACTCCTCAGGAATYCCGCTGGCACGGACAGCAGAGTGGCAAGAAGGAGCCGCCGTGGGATCCCTTCAGGAAGTGACTAAACAAGAATATGAAAGGAAAGAAAGAAAACGAGGATCTCTGAAGGAGTGTGCTGTCCTTGTAACACMAGATAAAACAGAACCCTGTAGGTGGAATAGCAAASCGGTAAAAAGCAATGACATCTAGGCATTCATGGAGTTTTCTGGAGTCATGGGCTATCATGTAGACCTGTGCACCAACCCTCACTCTACAATTGCTGTGAATAAGAGAGGAGTTTTGATTTGAAAATAAAACGAAAACTGTTTTCCAGGCAGCTTCGAAATAGTTGGGGGTGGGGCGTGCATCGTCCTAAGGTCCTAAGCCATGCCCGGGCGCCTCACACAGTGCCCTGCCCTGGGACACATCCCAGACATTGGGTCACAGCATGCCTCTGCCTGGCCACCCCTTCTCAGCACTTGKTGTGGTACTGGGGCTTGAACCCTGGTCTCCCTGCAGGCTAGGCAGCCACAAAGGATGGCATCTCTCCCTCTCTTCCTCCCACTCCCCTCCCAACTGCCAGTGTGTGTGTGTGTGTGTGTGTGTGTGTGTGTGTGTGTGTACATCTGTACCCTGGTGGATTTATGTAAGTCAATGGACAAACCTGGGTCCCGGGAATAGAACCCTGGTTTCCAGACTTGGTAGCAAGTGCCTTTACCTGCTGAACCCTCTCACCAGCCTCTTAGAATCATATGAAAATGCTAAAGGATAATCCTGAAAAGAAACGTCATAAACCCTGATGTCATCTTGCTAAGCTATTTGCACAGCTAAATTTAGAGAGAATAAAATCTATTACTTTCTGCTGCATGATTTATAACTGACTTGCTGTGTTCCGTTTCTGGGTTAATCCCGGGGTAYATCCTGAGATCTAAGATAAAAGAAACCATCTTTGACATTGGTTTCCTTTGGAATTTTAATGGAAGTAAGAATTGATAGCTGGGATACTGAACTGTCAAGGGCTCAGCTGCGTCCAGAAATAAACTCAGAGAGACACAATATACCATGTAATACATTTCGTTTGTACATTATGAACAAGGGATCTAATTACAGCTTCCCATTGGTGTGTCCCCTGAGCTGCTCGTGGTTTACCATCCTAAATTGCTCAATGTTTACTCATTCTAGTTTACTATGAGGGACCCATTTAACAAATTACTGCTCTAGTGCACTAAATGGGCCCCAGGTGGCCAAACTGAATTAATATGTTCTCTGTTCAGTGGCAGGATGCGCCGCCGGGCTCTGTGAAGTCATGCCCTCCCTCCTGAACGTCCAGTGTGCTTCTGTTAGGATCTGACATTGCCACTGTCTCACCTCAGGGGCCATTTTTTAGATACGGTTTGATAGCWTTTCAGATTTTAGCGAATCTCTTCAACCCCATAATTATCTCTGTCCTTGGGGGTGGGTGAGAAAGAGAGTTTGAGATTCCTAATGAATGTCCTTCCTRTGTCATACCGAAGCATTTCCTGGTCTGTTCATGACTACACTAGAAAAGTATTCTCCAGATRATGATTCCTCAGAGCCTTCGGTTTTACTTGGAGGAAGCAGCTAGGGGGGTCTCCTTTTTGCTCCGCAGTGCAGAGATTAGAAGAGATGTCATTAGTCGCTGGAAATCTTACCCTTTCCCTTCTGCTTCCTACTGCAGCCCGGGACTCCTTCTGTCAAAAATAAAGTCCCATGAGCCTCATGGATGGCTCAAGATAAAGCGAATGTCTTGTTTCATGATTCTTGAGATTAGAAGTCCAAAGTCAAGACGCAGGTAAAAGTGTTCTTGCTCTCTCTTTTCAGTTTCTGATGACTATCGGTGTTGCTCGGTTTGTAGCCCCAGCTGTTTCCGCCTCTCTGGATCTGTCATCATGATGCCTCTTCCCTGACGGTGTTTCAGGGAGGCACACGGAGTCTTGAAGCACAGTAGTCACTATATCAAGTCCTGCCCTCATCTCTTCTGACTTTATCCTAGCTGGATTACTTGCAAAGACCCTGATTCCTGAGGTTCTGTTTAGCTATGAATTGGGGAGAAACACTGAACTCAAGGAATAGATGCTTTGGGCTGCTTTTCCAGAACATCCRTCTGAATAAAAACTTTAATGTTTTTATTGTATCCATCCAGAGTTTGGGTCTCGGGAGCAGGAGACGCTCTGAATGAATGTGTTTTGTCGGCAYGAGCATGGCCACCCGGGGCCCTGCTGCCTCAGACCCACAGGGAATGGCAAAGCCTCCCGGGTCCCAAACGTCAGCATTTGCGGATGCCGACAGTGTATACTGAAAGCATCATCCACAGCGTCCTCTTCCCAAGCTTACAGCTTCAGGCTGCTCCCATACAGAGGCTGCCTCTCAAGATTAGCYACCCCATCCCCCAATGTATACGATAAATCCACCTCCTGCATTCAGGTGTGTAAAATAAATGAGCTCAGGTTCCAGGCTGCTGGCGAAGCATCTTCTTCAGGTTTCACAGCCCACCTAGTCCCAGCTGTTTTTGTATGTGAGTCTGTGGGTTTCTTCATTCCCCCTCACCCCATTTAGATCAATCTCTGAGCTTTGCAACAACCCTCAGCAGTGGTTGTGGGTGGGTGGGTGGGTGGGTGCGCATATAACACAAATTACAAGAGTTGGCTCTCCTACCATATGGTTCTGGGTATTGAACTCAGATCACTAAGCTTGGAGGCAAGTGCCTTCCCCGGCGGGCAGAGACAACAAGCCACACACCCCAGTCATGTGACCTCCGGGGTCCACAGCAAGCATGCTGCAGAGCTTTTCCACCTGGGGTAGAGACCCATTTGGCAAACCTCTAGCTCCAAAAATATTTACCTTATGATTCATAACCGTTACAAAATTACAGTTACAAAGTAGCACCAAAAATAGTATTATGGTAACCACTACATGAGGAACTGTATTAAAGGGACACAGCATTAGGAAGATTGAGAACCACGGCTCTCTACAGTACACTTTGTCCCCAAATTGAAAGACACATGGGTGGTGAAGTGCATTGAACATAGTTACAGCTTATATGGGTGTTTATTAAGATGAGATTCCATTATCCCACAAGAGCATGTATATTTACCCCCATGAGGAGGTTTGAATAAGAATGGCCCAAATCCGCTCATATATTGGATGCTTAGGGAGTGACACTATTTGAAAGGATTAAGAGGTGTGGCCTTGTTGGAGGAAGTGTGACACTGGGGATGAGCTTTGAGGTTTCAGAAGGCCAGGGCAGGCCCAGCAGCTCTTTTTCTGCTGCCTGTGGATCCAGATGTAGAACTCTGAGCTATTCCAGCATCACATCTGCCTGCGTGCCGCGATTCTCCCCGMAATGATGACCATGGATTCAACCTTGAAACTGTAAGCAGACACKAGCTAAATGCTTTCCTTTATAAGAGTTGCCAAGGTCATGGTGTCTCTGCACAGCAAAAGAACCAAGACACACCACAACTCTACAACAAACAGAACTCAACCGTGTGGGCTATGCAGAGTGGGGCAGTGGGAAGCCAGAGCACTGAGAGTGAAAAGAGCCTGCAGCCTCTGGGGCATCCATCCCGGTTCACATCCTGACCTCAGGGTACTTGAGTCTTTGTATTATGCAGAGAGTATGTGTGTGTGTGTGTGTGTGTGTGTGTGTGTGTGTGGGTGTGTGTGTGTTCTCCACTGGGCATTCATGTCTTACATACTTTCTAGATGGGTATTTTCCAGAACAAGCATATTTTAAAAGACCAGCTGTATGATTTTTCAACCTGAATGTCTGTATTTTGTCTATTTCTACTAGTTTAAAAGTTATGTTGTCTCATGTTACATAATTCTTTCACACCGAAATATTACTCTCTCCTAGAGAGCTTATCTTGCTCAATAAGATGCAAAAACTAAGAAAATTTACAAGACTGCTGAGCYCCTCCCTCCTCCGGTGGTAGAGCCAGTCTGCAGTYGCTGTGCRGGGGAGCSCAGGGGTGCTGCCTGCAAATGCTCAGGGCCCTGTGGCTACAGGATGCAGCCTGCATGAGTCAGCCCTGTGCTGTGTGCCTCACTGTGCTGTGTGCACTCCTCGGTGACACAGCTGCCTGAGTCACCCAGGAAGCTCCTCTCTCCTGTACACTAAACATAGATGCATGTGATTTCTGGTGTGAAGTCTGGGAAGTAGACATTTGTTCATGTCTTCCCAGGAAAAGTCACATAGTACCCCCAAGTTGCTAAATTCAAATGACTTTAACAGTAATTTAAAATGATTAAGGAATTATTAATAAAACAATTAAGATAACACTAATACAAYAATTTAAGAGAGAATATTAAAAATCRCTTTAATTGTAAGACCAAAACTTTCATCRCAGAAGATATAAGCWAAGTCCCGGGTATGCACGGCACGCTGAGAACTCCTTCACTGTAACAGCAGAAACCCTGGTCTCACCGCGTTTTCCAAGCCTGCTTTTCTCACATAAAACTCTACCAAAAAGACTTCAAAATGCTGCTAACTGTCCACAAATGCCAACTTGTTGCTTTGTTGTTTCGGCGTTTGTAGTTTGGACCGGTGGTGGGACTCATCAATGACCTGTCAGTGCCCTATCCTGTCACTGAGTCACATGCCAAACCCTCAGCCCTAAATATCTAGACATGGATGCTTTTCGGCTTTTGTTGTTTTGTTGTTGCTGCTTTATTTTGCTTTTGCTTTAGGCGTTTCTTTGTTTTTTTGTCTGCTCCCTCCCCAAGCCCCAAGGCAGGGTTTCTCTGTGTAACCCTGGCTGTCCTGGAACTATCTCTGTAGGCTAGGTTGTGCCTCCAGCTCAGCCTCCTTACGTCCTGGGATTAAAGGCGTGTGCCAACACTGCCCAGCCTTTTCCCTTGTAGAAATAAGAATTAGAGAATATTATGCCATCTCCGTATCTCCGCATCATTCAAACGACATTTAAATAATTTCCTTTCTGGAGCTCTGTTCAGATGAGGTCATGAGGAAGCGGAAATGAGGAAACACGTCATAGCTAGCTACGGCATGCCAGAGTYGCACGGACCACTSCAGCAGATAGAATGGAGCACRCAGGGCCTGGCTCCGGGGTTGAGAGAGCTTTCTGTTCTCACCMAGGACCYGACGTCCATTTTAAGTACCTTGTGGAGARGCTCACAACCGCCTAGTTTCTGGCTCGGGTGGGATCTAACGCCTCTGCTCTCTGTGAAGGAGCAACCGCTGGCTCCTGGGCAAACCACCCAGAGGTAATTAAAAAAGAGAAGTGAACCTCTAACGTGGAGGCCACTTAGTTTTGCAACAACTATTTATTACTGATCTGAAATTTGAATTTGATTGGGTATCCTGTGCTTCATCTGGCAACCTTATGGTAGAGCCCTGCCAGGATGGCAGGCTGTCTTCTCATTTAATCTCCTCGACCCCTCTGAATGTCAACATGTTCCCATTGGGAAGAGAGCTCAGAAAGGTTCACACAACTCTAAAGGAACAAA
>BDUI01001716.1:96687-108525 GCA_002335545.1 Apodemus speciosus | reverse complement strand
TAGATGTAGCAATTCCAATCAATACCGAAATGTACAGTCATGGTTGCTTGACAGCATCGACCTACACACAGGGTTTAGGATCAGCTGTATTAAATGACATGTTCAGTGCTGCTGACCAAGACTGTCTGCCTACTATTTAAGACATAAGATGTTAACAATGACTGACAACAACAAAAGGAAAAGCAACTCGAGGCAAATATCTCTTAAGAGAATATGAGACATATACACACATATTCTGCATAAAGGGATAAGCCATGGTGCTGTGCATGAAAGTTTATGCAGCTTCTGAGAATTACACTTCTCTTTCTTAGGAAGGATTTGTCGAATTTATTATTCAAACTATGTTATTTTGGAACATGGTTATTTGAAAACATAAGCACGGCACCATCTGGGTGACACATGCCAAGGAAATATAGATTGCACCGTATTTCTGCTTAAGGAATTAATGGAAGGTTGATAGCTTGGAAGGAAAAAAAAAACTATCTTGCCATTGCTGGTCAGCAATAATCGAACCACTTTCTGGGGATTAAGCGCATGGCTAAGCCTACTGGACCAGACACTAGCAGAGGGCAGGGGGTCTTCTTATCAGAGAAATGCTTCTGGAGCCAGGCTCACTACATGACAGATTGCTTTCATATTCCTGTCTGCAAGGCAACAAAGGATGGCAGTAATGCGATAATGCCAGAGTGCAATGGGTGTTAAGAACCCGTTGCATTTATGTATTGTATTTAGTAAATAATCAGGCTCATCCAAATTGTGATCTCACCACTCAACCAAGGCCATTAAAATCAAGGTTAATGCTTTAATAATCCTCTGCTATTTTTTTTCCAACATGGTCAAAAGGAACTCTTTTCTATTTGCATGGCCATAATATTATTGACCTCTTCATCCTCTGAATACACATCAAAAAGAACTAAAATCAAAGTAATTACCAGTGTTGTTCTCTCATGGTAAACATTTAACTCCTTGCACTGTCCCTCATCTGTTAAGCTGAATTAGATTTTTAAAATGTGGACAGAAAAGCTTGCTTGTTAAAGGTCAACACTTTCAGGATATTTACCCTGAAATTCTTCTTGTCAAAATTATTTCAATGTGAAATAATTAAATTATGGTATATATGGAAAGAAAACTCAGATTTATAAATACTCGACACACATCCTTGCTTTAAAATACATATGGGCAATGATAAAACACAGATACACTGTATGTTTTTAAGTTTAAATTCTTATAGTTAGGTTTTCAGTGTGATTATTGTAATTTTCTTCTTTTTTAAGGAAAAAAGCTATAATTGTTAATTAAATACTTAAAGATAAGAGCACATTATATTTGGTGTCCATCTTTCCATTAAGGCATGTCACAATTTTCTAGATGATAAAGTCAAGTTAAAATGGGTAATTGGCATACTTAGTTTTTGTATAATGTAGATCAGTTGTTACTTGGTGTTCATTAATTATCATAAGTTTCATACACTGAAGCAAGAAATAAAATTGATGGTGATTCCTCGAGGAAATGGTCACACTCTGCTGTGTAGTAATGATGTACAGTGTCAATAATTTTTCAAGCCAAAGACAGAAATCTTGTATTAATTTCCCTTTTTAAGCAACATAGGCCCAAAGACTAGCCCATTCTTTATATTTTTTAGACAAGCTGATGCCCACGCAGTTTTYCTTGGCTCACATCACCACCACCCTTTAGTTAGAAGACACCACCCGCTCGCTACTCATCACGGCCTCTGAAAAAGGAACTGTCCTATGGAATTTTAAACACAAAGATAAATAACACCTTAAATGTCTTCAGCTAATGAATAGTGCTACATTTTAAAGATCAATATTAGGAAAAAAACATTTTAAAATCAATCTAAGTTAACTATTTGGGAAAAGCAGTGCTATAAGAATGTTAAAAGGAATCTTTAATTTTTTTGACTAAATATACACATGAGTATCATAAATTGCCAGGTAGAGAAAATTATTATCATGCAAATTTTATAGAAGCTCCACAAATCTGGCATATAAACCAGATTGTATTTTATTGATACAATGAAAAACGTATTTCAGGTAACTTTTTCCATGTTAAAACTCTTTCTTATAGGAATAGACATTTTTATTAAACAAATTAAATCTATCAGCCTATGCTTCTATCAGCCCAATCATAATGAATAACAATTCCAAAGTACAGAAAGCTGGGTACCAAAATCAGCATCCAAGCACACAGACCAATTACAAGGCACAGGGCTCCCTTTGCCTTTGCTGTGGACACCTGAGGATGGCATCCACGTGCTGGCTTTTAAGAAAGCTGTATATCAGCTCTATTCCCACTGAACAGTGAACTGTCTCAAATCCACGTCACACAGGCCGATCAGTCTTGCAAACACAGGTCAGTGCTGAAAAGATGCCTTGAACTGAAACAGCCTGGAAAAATGCATTAGATGCTCACCCTTGCAGAGAGGGTGCCTTACTAGCAGTCAAAATATTATGTGGAAAAAGCACATCACTTAAAATAAAAATCCTGCCTTAGCAGATGTGAAGTCCATGATACAGGGAACAAATTACTTGGAGTTAGCAGAGGAGAAAGACTGACACACCTCACAGAAATGTGTTTCTGCATTTCCTCCAGTCATAGTTGGGGGTGGGATGTGAGGGTCTTACCATTACTTATCATATGCTCTATTAGTCGTTGAAAGACCCTTCTTTCCTTCTCATCGTGAAATGCAGAGCAGCTATATGTATACTTAGGGGAATGAGAAGTGCAGTGTATAGGAACATTAGCAAACAAGCCAACTTTGACCTCCACGAGCTTAAATATGTCAGTTGTTAGGCCTTCACCACAGGCAAGGTATAACGGCACACCCGGGCTTCCCAAAACCCACAAATGCTCAAGAATAAAAACAGTGACATGAACTTACGCAACCCTCTAGAGCACCTTAATGGGAAGTAATATGACTGCATACATTGAAATCTCTACCTTATAATCCAAGGCTGAGAGTTTWTCCAGCCTCTTGTTTCCATCAAGAGAATCCATCTTCTTTGTAAACTGAATAAAACATAGTTTGTTTTGTGCCAGAAATGAGAAGATGATGAAACTGTCTGTAAGGAGAGCTAAAACAAAGATTTAATGATTCTAAGTTAGAACAAATTTATAACAAGTTAATACACTTTCACTGAATTATTATTAAAAGATGCTGTCAGAAAATAGATATTAATAGAAGTTATTAACATTCCCCCAAGTGTATTTGAATGATAGTAAAGATATTAGAAATAAATAATAGCCATCAACATGACAATGAAGATTAGGTATTCCCCCTCTTTTTCAGTGACTATTTCCATATAAACTAATGCTTGAAGACACCACCAAAGGAAATATTTGGGAATCAGAGTTCAAAACACATAAGACAGGCTGGGCACATATTTAATCCCACCAAGTGGAAGGCAGAGGCAGGTAAAGGTTGAGACTATCTAGGGATACATGATATGAGCCTGTCTCAATAAAAAGAAAAAGAGCATAAAAAAAAAAAAGAAACACTTTTATTTGTGTTTATGTACTGTTTCTACATTCATAGAAGCCATTTGAGAATAAACTCAATTGATATTAATCAGTGTTCTCTACCAAATTAATTTTTTATTTAAAATTTTTTATCTGTTACTCTTCTCTTGAAGACTTACAAACTGGATGAAATAAAATATGCTACACCCAAATGTGCATATTATATAAATTAATATTTAATAACAAATATCAACAAAATACTTCTGCAGTTTGATTACTAAAGAATTTAAGTAGGTAGATAATATCATGGGTTATATAAGAGCCATTGTTATGCGAATTTTTCCTAGGGTAACAAAGGAAAAAGGAAAAAGAAATTACTTAATATCCTGTATATTTTTTTTCACTCCACCTCTGTATGCACATGCAGTGCCCAACAGTGGAGGAGCTGGAGAGCTGCCAAGAACTGCACTGCTCCCATGTCCCATGAGAGTGCATTGTTTGGGTACACATAAAAAAGGCACATGAAGAAAGATAACTCAGACAGAAGGTCAACCTACCAGAACAACATAAACAGGAGAGCCCATCACAGTCACTGCTATGTGCACAGTGAAGGGCTCCGTGATGACGGAGTTCCCTTGGCATCACACTCCTACACAGTGGAGGAAATAACATGCCCACGGTCTTCCCCCAGCCTGTTACTATCAGCACTGCTGCTAGTGATAGCTGTCCTGCAGACTTCTTTCTTAAAGCTGTGCGATTATGCCTGACTGTACTCACAAGAGCTTAGTGGTGCATACAGTGGAAAGAAGAGTTCCCATTCTCACCTCTGTCCTTTCTGCAGCACCACATCTTCCTTTCTTATTCAAACTAAGATACTGTTTTTAATCTTTCATGATAACATAGCCTGTTTTGAGACTGGTTTTTACTCCAAATAGAGAAACAGAATATTAAAATCTATAGTCATCAGAGTCTAGTAGCAAAGACATAGATGAGAACTTGTGTTCAGACCTTGGCTCAGTCACTAACTACATAAGCCTGACCATTATCCTGAGTGGTTCGGTTTCACTTTCTTTAGCCACTACAATAAAAATGATCATATCTTATATAGTTCCTTTCTTGAATTGAACGGAATGGCACCCAGCATGGAACCTTAATGGCTCAAAAAATATCATTAAACTTCCTACTCAATAAATGGCTTAAGAATCTTTTTAATGTGCTTTATGCCATGCGCAGTGCTGTCGCTTAACAGATCCAGACTTCCTTAGTNAAACCCACAAATGCTCAAGAATAAAAACAGTGACATGAACTTACGCAACCCTCTAGAGCACCTTAATGGGAAGTAATATGACTGCATACATTGAAATCTCTACCTTATAATCCAAGGCTGAGAGTTTWTCCAGCCTCTTGTTTCCATCAAGAGAATCCATCTTCTTTGTAAACTGAATAAAACATAGTTTGTTTTGTGCCAGAAATGAGAAGATGATGAAACTGTCTGTAAGGAGAGCTAAAACAAAGATTTAATGATTCTAAGTTAGAACAAATTTATAACAAGTTAATACACTTTCACTGAATTATTATTAAAAGATGCTGTCAGAAAATAGATATTAATAGAAGTTATTAACATTCCCCCAAGTGTATTTGAATGATAGTAAAGATATTAGAAATAAATAATAGCCATCAACATGACAATGAAGATTAGGTATTCCCCCTCTTTTTCAGTGACTATTTCCATATAAACTAATGCTTGAAGACACCACCAAAGGAAATATTTGGGAATCAGAGTTCAAAACACATAAGACAGGCTGGGCACATATTTAATCCCACCAAGTGGAAGGCAGAGGCAGGTAAAGGTTGAGACTATCTAGGGATACATGATATGAGCCTGTCTCAATAAAAAGAAAAAGAGCATAAAAAAAAAAAAGAAACACTTTTATTTGTGTTTATGTACTGTTTCTACATTCATAGAAGCCATTTGAGAATAAACTCAATTGATATTAATCAGTGTTCTCTACCAAATTAATTTTTTATTTAAAATTTTTTATCTGTTACTCTTCTCTTGAAGACTTACAAACTGGATGAAATAAAATATGCTACACCCAAATGTGCATATTATATAAATTAATATTTAATAACAAATATCAACAAAATACTTCTGCAGTTTGATTACTAAAGAATTTAAGTAGGTAGATAATATCATGGGTTATATAAGAGCCATTGTTATGCGAATTTTTCCTAGGGTAACAAAGGAAAAAGGAAAAAGAAATTACTTAATATCCTGTATATTTTTTTTCACTCCACCTCTGTATGCACATGCAGTGCCCAACAGTGGAGGAGCTGGAGAGCTGCCAAGAACTGCACTGCTCCCATGTCCCATGAGAGTGCATTGTTTGGGTACACATAAAAAAGGCACATGAAGAAAGATAACTCAGACAGAAGGTCAACCTACCAGAACAACATAAACAGGAGAGCCCATCACAGTCACTGCTATGTGCACAGTGAAGGGCTCCGTGATGACGGAGTTCCCTTGGCATCACACTCCTACACAGTGGAGGAAATAACATGCCCACGGTCTTCCCCCAGCCTGTTACTATCAGCACTGCTGCTAGTGATAGCTGTCCTGCAGACTTCTTTCTTAAAGCTGTGCGATTATGCCTGACTGTACTCACAAGAGCTTAGTGGTGCATACAGTGGAAAGAAGAGTTCCCATTCTCACCTCTGTCCTTTCTGCAGCACCACATCTTCCTTTCTTATTCAAACTAAGATACTGTTTTTAATCTTTCATGATAACATAGCCTGTTTTGAGACTGGTTTTTACTCCAAATAGAGAAACAGAATATTAAAATCTATAGTCATCAGAGTCTAGTAGCAAAGACATAGATGAGAACTTGTGTTCAGACCTTGGCTCAGTCACTAACTACATAAGCCTGACCATTATCCTGAGTGGTTCGGTTTCACTTTCTTTAGCCACTACAATAAAAATGATCATATCTTATATAGTTCCTTTCTTGAATTGAACGGAATGGCACCCAGCATGGAACCTTAATGGCTCAAAAAATATCATTAAACTTCCTACTCAATAAATGGCTTAAGAATCTTTTTAATGTGCTTTATGCCATGCGCAGTGCTGTCGCTTAACAGATCCAGACTTCCTTAGTRTATCTGACACTGTCATCTCAAGGTATGTCACCACTGCCTGTCTCAGCACATTTGTACTACTTAAATATAATCCATTTGGAAAAAATTTAATTGTCAATAACAGATAAATCATTTTTAATGGATGAAAAAAGTTTATTTTAAAATTACATTCCAAACTGTAAAGGAAAGATCAGAAAGWGCTTAGATTCTGAGCCTAACACTTAATGAGAAGCGCACAGACATTAAGTATCAGTTGAAGCCTGTACTGGTCCCAGGGGTTGTAAGTCTGCTATTACAAGCAATTACTTGTTGTGTTTGCAAGTCCCCAGTGGTAATAATTAGTCTACCTGTTGACAAAGCATTTCTCCTGCCCCACTGTTAATGTGGGCAATTGATTTGCACATGGGTATAATTACCATCACTGATGGTGTCTGAGACGAGCTTCCCCACCAGGCTCCTGTCAATCACCACCTTCTCCAGCTGAGGCCCAGAAAGGCTTAGGGACACAAGCACACCTGAACCAAAGAGGAGCTAAAACCAGGTAAGTGGGAGATAAAAACATATGCTGAAAATTAGGATCACTTAAACATTTCATTCCAATCATACAACTCGCATGGATCTTCTCACATGCACCCAGACCGTGAAATTACAACCTTTCTTCCCTAAAACACAGTCGCCAGTGTTCTGAGTATGAGACAGGCAGCTAAAACATTTTAATGCACTGATAAAAACTGTCCTCAGAAAGTTAATGTGGTCCTCACCAATCAGGTGCTTAATCTTCTAAATGCTTAAAAAGTGTCCATGCAGAAAGAACTGCTTCGTTTTGTATTCAAACACTGCAAAGGTTATTGTTTATATCAGGAACTTACAGGACATTTCTTGAAGTTTGGATAGTCATTGCTGCTCACTGAATACATGGAGCAGCCATGATTACAATATAAACAGCTAATTTGAATGCCAAATCTTATTCACTTAAGCAGGTAAAGATGTTATAACCCAAAACATTAAAATAGAAAGCAAGTCACTTAGGTAAAATGTTAAATTTTATGTCATATGTAATGTAAATGTTAAATTTTAAATCATATGTAATGTGCACCATTGATAATGTCACAAARAAAAACAAAAATAGAAAAAAATAGTGGCCTTTCAGTGTCCAGCAGCCATTCACAAAAGATGGCTAGATAGAACCGTTACAATTTTACAACACTCYTTTCCATTTGTAGCAGCTTAATTCATTCGTCTCCAAATGTTTAAAACTTCTGAAAGGACTCTGCATATGTGTGTGCTTGTTATCTACGAGATTTTGAAATATCAACATTGGAAGAAATTGTTTCACCTTCAAAGCAACAGACTCAAAGCTGATGAATCATGGAATAGCATATGGCATAAGAAGAAAAAAACCCAATTGTTAGTAAACTAATCAGGAACATGCCAGCCAAACTCAGAGACAACTATGACTTAAACACCGCGGGGAATCCCCCGCCCACCTAGACATCATGTCCCAGCTAGTAACTAAGACTCTCTGTTGAGACGAATTGGGACACGTGTGTGAGAAGAGCAGCATGAGGCACGGGTGGGGGGCATAAGGGCCACAGCTGCCCTGCTGTTAGAACCACTGTCCAGGCGGCAGACGACTCACTCGTATCCGACTTACAGACTGGTCTATCTCACACCCTCAACTCAGAGGCACAGTGGGGGATGGGAAAGTTAACCACCTTTACGAGATTTTGGAAATAAAAGAAGGCACAGTTGATCCAAGAGTTGCGAAATACTTCAGAAAATAATTACTCTCTATTGAATTAATTTAGCCTTACTACATATCTTGATAGCAGATGATTCACTATTCTTATGAGATCCTAAATGTGGGCTCCATTCCCCTAATTCTCCTTTCTCAGACACTTAGAAAGACATTAAGCTCAACCTTCCCATCTGGCTCTTCCAAGTCTGCCTAACGCATCACTATAGCCTGTCCTTTTCTACTTACTTTTCTTAACAAAAATGAATACTATTCTCTCAAGTATGTCTTCCCTTAATTTGTTGGTGATGGCTGATTTCTTAAGATATTGGCTTGGCCACATTTATCTTTGCACCCTCAGTGCTAGGCGCATAGGAGACACTCCGGAAATATGTGGGGAAAAAGAATCATAACTCAGTATCATATTAGCTAACCATAGTTAGAGGAAAACTTAACCTAAGCTTCCATTTCCACATGATCTGAMTGCTTCTTTGGAGCAATCAATCATGATATTTGGCTGGGGAGGGAGCTCAGTGGGTAGTACTTGCCTAGCATGCAGGAAGATCTATGTACTTTAAGTTCTTTTTCATTAATTAGTCCATGCATATGTGTATTGACATGCAAGTTGTGTGCATGTGGCACAGCACACAAGTGGAGAGCAGAGAGTAACTTGTAGGACTGAGTTCTGTGCTCTCTCACCATGTGTGTCACAGAGACCAAAGCCAGGTTACAGGTTTTAGGAGACACTTCACTAGYTAAGCCATCTCACCAGCACCAAGTTCTGAGTTCTGTATTCAACACTGAATAAACATGGGTATAGTGGTGCATGCTTGCAATTGCAGCATGTGGCAGGTAGAAACAAGAGAATCGGAAGTTCAAGGACATCCTTGGTTGTGCAGCTGGTTGAAGGCCAGCTTAGACTACCTGCTACCTGACCATATCTCTACAAAAACCCAAAATGAAACAAAATACATGCACCATATTGATGAACCACCAGTAGCCAGAGGCTCACTACATCTGACAGCTACCTTAACTGGGACAGCTCCAACTGAATAAAAAAAAAAAAACGTGGAGAAGGGCATTCATATATCTTCTTCACAGGGCAAGTGTTAAGGAACTCTACCAACAGGATGTGTGATAATGCCTGGCACAGGGTTTACGATGATCACTGCTATTCCGTCATTCCCACGATGAGTTCTCACTGCACTGTTTGCCATCTCTGAAGTCATTTTTTGTCTGAAATAAAAATCCAGCCTCAGATATGAAACATTGGACTCTGGGTGATTAAGCTGTAACTTTGATTTACTAGTGTGTGTGTGTGTGTGTGTGTGTGTGTGTGTGTGTGTGTGTGTGTGTGTGTGTTCATGCCCCGTGGTGCACATCCCACAGCACAGGCATGGACACAAGAGGACAACTCTTGGGAGGTGTTCCTTGTATTCTTCCCTGGCTTCTAAGAATCAAACAGAAGCCATCGACTTTTGTAGCACATGCTTTGACCCGCTGAGGCAGCTCATCAGCACCCAGATGTGCTCGCACTGGAAAGGGGACTGGCTTTTGATATTTTTTTTAATTTGCAATTATTTCAGAAGGGTATTCACCTTCAAGCTAACTACAGGTTCCTACATAACTGGAACTAAATTTGCCCAACTTCCTCATTTTTTCTCCGTATTTTCTGTTATTACCATCGTCATCATGAAAGAGCCCCCTTCTCCTGAGAAAAGCTGTGCTCTGCTATAAAATTCATTCCAAATGCCCATTTTTGTGGAGATGAAGAAGAAACATAAAACTCAGAGAAGTCTGTGCAAGAAGCAGTTGATACTGGAAAAGATTCAAAAGCCAGAGTGTCACAGAGCAGAAGTGTTCATATATCATGTGATCTGTGCTTGGGCATTGGAGCAGTGATTCATCCACTTGAGTATTCATAAGGCCCTGACACCCTTATTCATACAGTCACTCTGCCCACACATATATGTTCGGTATATTAAATGAGACAGGCACTGCTCTGAGTAGTGAAACTACACCAGTGTACAAAACAGGCAATGCCTTGGTTCACCATACCCTCATGGGGCTTGCATTTGAATGTGGATATAGATAAGAACAAAGAGTTCTAATATAATAGCAGTTAGTGATCAGATCTGTGAGAGAAAAAGCACAGCAAGATGGGGATTTTAGGATGCTACTGTAAGCACATGGTGACCAATAAATGAAAAAAGCCTTCAAGAAGAAATGTCACGTGACCCAGACCCAGAGAAAGTGAAGGGGGGCGGAGCCCACGTGTACCTGGAGAAGGGGGGTTTAAGGCAGAGGAGCATCAGGACAAAAACGCTGAGGCAGACTATGCCTGGAATGACCGGGGGAAGTGGGCCTGTATACACGGAGGGGAACCAGAGTCAGGGTCCTCACACACAACAGTGGCACGACAGGCTCAAGAGCCAGCTCACACTGGAGTTTGTTAGTGAGAAGATAATTRCATTTTAGCAGGAATCTACAGTAAGTGAGAATAGGGGCAAAAGCATGTAATCCACTAGGAAATCCTTCTGCCCACCCCAAGAAAAGATAAGGACTTGAACCAGTGAAAGTGGYGACAGGAAGACTTCCGTCCCAGCTGCTCCACTGATCTTATGCCCCGTGCACTCCTAGATGTCCCAGAGAGAAGGTGTAGACCTCACCCCCATGCTCATGGGTGAAAGCACTCCTGGGAGATCACTCTCTCCTGGTGGGCTGTGCACGGAAGGCTGAGGAGCTACCCGGCTCCCTGCTGCAAATGGCGGCAGGAAGCAAGACAACTTTTATAAGGACAACGTTTAACTGGGGCTGGTTTACAATATTTTTTTTCTTAAAGATTGAGTTAAGCCTCTCAGTGAAAAAAAAAGTGTGGGTACCTGTTAGAATCAAGGTGTAACCACCATTTTTGATCTCTTAAGTGTCCTGTGACTAGAGCCATGCCTGATATCAGCTTTTGGAATATGTAGACACACATGAATTAATAAGCTAATCAATGCATTTTATAAGAGCTTGTTGGGAGGCATATTTTACAAGTTCTAGTGCCAAATAAAAACTCCTAGCTGTGGTAGAGGAGAGAGCTAGAGTTAGATAAAACATAGTCTGAAACACAGGCGAAGAATATTGCAGCCCAGATGAAAATGCCATAACTCTGCCTGTTTTACCAAAATGACAGTATTTACAACCTCCAAAATGGGAAAGGCCTTTGCATGACTTGGGAGGACAAGAAGGAAAAAGCATGCTAAGGTTCTGTCCAGTGGCAAGGGGTGGGAGCACTCTGGAGGCTCAGAAGAGTAAGAAACAGCAGTCCCAAGCAACAGAGGTTTCTCAGCAGCTGAGAGGGAGACTGGCCTCCAGCTCTGGCCCAATCGAATGTCCCCTCCCAGCAGGAGATGTTTCTTTCCTCCTCAGACAGGACACACCTTCTCAACCTGCTCTGCCACCATCTCTGCTGCCTTTACCATTTCTCTTGTTGTCTTCAATAA
>BDUI01001716.1:27950-47364 GCA_002335545.1 Apodemus speciosus | reverse complement strand
GGCAAGTTCTTGCCAATAATGTACAAGTATTCATTCATGTGTGTGGGTATGTGTCTGTGTGTGTCTGTCTGAATCTCAGAAGATACTGTTTATAAAGAGCTTTGCACAAAAAGATAAGACATATCACCTGTATATACTCATAAGAAAATATTTAGAAATCAGACTGATTCTGAAAAAGAATGAAGAATATAGAAACAACAAAATTATTAAGTCAGACCACAGAAACTGAAGTGTATGTCTTCAGGTTCAAAGAAAACACTTAAGCATACACCCAGCAGAGAAAATGACAGTCATCAGTACCTAGGCAGGTCGTTCCCCTCAAGACCCTTCGGAAGCATAGCCCTTTGTCCATTCCCCCAAACACCAGGAACACASGTGTACTTCACAGTCTTCGTGATTTCTGTTGTTGTGAGTGGACACCTCTCCTCTGGGATCTTTTGTGGCTATCTATTTCTCCACATTAATTCTCTAACAAAGGCTCTTCCTAAGGCTTCTCCAGCGACTTCCTATCCCACTCTTTGCCACATCATTCTATGATGTTTATTTAATATTATTCTTATTATTTTCTTATAAAAATTCATGGGAAAGTATAATAATTCAGCACATGTATTCACTAAGTAATGTTCAAATTGGGGTATTTGAGGAGATTTTTATATTTCCTTAAATATATTCAAAATTTTTTATAACAGTGTCTCATATAGCTCATGCTGTCTTCAAGCATACTACATAGCAAAGAACAGCCTTGAACTCTTATGTTTTCCTGCCTCTACCTTCTTGGTGTTGTGAGACTCTGTAATGGATAGAATTATGTTTTATGTATAAATTACTGTACTTAAAAGATCTATAAAACAAAAAATGCCTCCAATCTGTAAGCCCCATTTGCCCACAATCAGATAACTTCCTGGAATGTTGGGAGCTGTTCTTCATGTAAGAAGCCATGTTTCTTCACTTTTATAACAAATTTGGTTGCCCCAACTGCACAGGGTGTGCTTGAGCACAGAAGACAGGAGGTACATAGGCAGGAAGTATGTGCATGCTTGTCCCTGATAAGTATATGCATGTTTGCCATTGATTGGACAAAAAGAGGAAGTACATAAACTTATGGGTTTTGTCTTTATAAGCCTCTGACTAATGTAATTTGGTGCTGTACTCTGGGAATCCTAGGTACGAGGCTGACCACTGTCCATTGTCCTGGCCAATATTTAATAAAGCTTACTTCAAATTCCCACCCACCCCCAAAAATGTGCTAGTGGTCTTATTCTTGCCATATGGGATTAACATTTTCTGAAGACCCCAGAGAGATCAGACCACCACCCACCCAAAATCTAAAGCTGGACCTTCACTCCAGGACTCCAAGGCTGAAGGGCCACCTCAGGAGTTATGCACCTTGAGATGTTCCAAGGCTCGGAAGCATGCTATCAGTTTCTCACACTATCCCAGTGAACTGCCGTGCTGAGAAAAGCAGCAAGAATCAACAGCAGCATTTCTCAACTTGTAGGTCGCTACGGTTGGCTGACCCGGTCACTGAGGTCACCTAAAATGATCAGAAAATATACATTTCTGATGGTCTTAGGGACTGAAAAACCACTCTTCTATCTGTTTTCAGGCAGGTCCACTCACATTCAGATTTGCCCACGTACAAGTGCCTAGAGTGATGACATCATCGCACCAACCCCATCACATACACACCAAACAAATACAGTTGTATATGACAGAGTTGGCACCATAATAGTGCATAGAGAGAAGCTACTGATGTTTTGTGTCCAAAACATCAGCATTGGAGGGAAAATGACACTTTCCGGATTCTAATTACAGGGTAAGTGTAAAATCATGTACTATAAAATCATCAACTACTATAAAATATTTTAATGTATTTATTATTTATATAGATTATTTATATATTTTACCATGGGAGCTTAATCTGTATGCTGATCAGTCTTTTTATATTTAGCTGTGGTTGATGTGAATATCGTCCCCTTGGGATAGTAACAAGATATAAAAACAACAACACAGAGAATGGTAAACCTGRGGAAATGTTAATGAACTATATTGACTGAACTATGTCATCTGTTGTATTATTAAAGCTATTGTCATATATTACTTTCACTACAAAAACCTCATTAAAATGAATCATGTTGAAAAGAATGTTAAGAAAAGAAAATATAGTGAAGATGGTTTTACCTCAATAATTACATAAGAATTGAGAAACCACAATATGTTATTTGTTCTGAAGTTCTATCAGCAATCCCTGAAGCTGAACAGACTGAAATGCCATTTTGATAGCAAGCATCTGTGCTTTGCAGGAAGGACACCAACTATTTTATAATCAAAGCTGATGGTGTTAAGGATGCCAGACTTGACACTGGTAGCAGGTACCACAAACAAAATGTCACAGCCATGGAATCTTCATATTTGGTGACATTCAGAATTGTCAGAGCTCTGAAACCTCATGCCAAAGGTAAAGATTTACTGTTGCCAGCAGCCAAAGACAGTTTTCAAGTCATGACCAAAGACAAATTTGTTACACAATTGAATTCACTTTCCTTATCTAACAATACTATCCACAAAAGAATAGATGACATGTCCATTGATATTCTTAAATCTGCCCCACTTCCAATATTCAGTTATAGTAAAAATTCTGGAATTCTCATCCTGACAGCCCCAGGGAATCTGATGCTCCTCATCAGCAGGAAGTATTCTAACAATAACAATAACATCACCCCCTTTCCGGCCCCCGACTTTATTTAGAGATCACTTTCCTTCCCTCTCTACCCTTTTTTCTCTCTTATTTAGTAGTACGGAGTGGAAAGGGTAGGAGAAAAGGGGTGGAGAAGGGTGAAAGAAAGAAGAACCCACAAAGTAGCAAAAGACAAGCCACATTTAGTATCCAGCTTGATGAATCTACAGATGTTGCAAACTGTTCACAGTTACTGGTTTACATGCAGTATATTTAAAGATGGTGACTTTAAAGAGGAGTTTCTCTTTTACAAACCTCTTGAAACAACAAGAAGAGCACATGATGCACTTGACACTGTTGGTTCATTTCTGAAGGAGCATCAGGTCCTATTTGCAGACAGTGCCCCGGCTATGCCAGAATGTCGACCTGCATTTAGATGTCTGGTACAGAATGAGTCACCAAAAGTCACTGAGACTCACTTATAATTCATTGGAAGATACTTGCAATGAAGATGCTGCCACAGAGTTACAAGAATTAATGAAAAGTGTCCTAAGTTCTGTCGACTTTGTAAAGGTGAGCACTTTAAACAGTTGACTATTTTCACAACTGTGTAATGAGCTGGATATCCCACACAAACTTCTGTTGTTTCACACTGAAATGAGATGATTGCTGAAAGGAAGTTTTTAAAATGTCTTTTTTTTTGGGGGGGGGGTGTTGAGACAGGGTTTCTCTGTGTAGCCCTGGCTGTCCTGGAACTCACTCTGTAGACCAGGCTGGCCTMGAACTCAGAAATCCGCCTGCCTCTGCCTCCCAAGTGCTGGGATTAAAGGCATGCGCCACCACCGCCCAGCTTAAAATGTCTTTTTGAGCTTCATGATGAACTCAAAATATTTTTAATATGACCACAGTTCAAAGCACTACTGAGCAATAAAAATGAATTGCAGAAAATAGCTTACTTGGTTGACATCTTTGCCATCTTAGATGAGTTAGTTTTATCACTGCAAGGACCAAATTCAACATGCCTCAATTTGTCTGAAAGGACACAGTCTTTTCAAATGAAACTTCAGCTTTGAGGAAAAAAACTGGATGAAAATAAAATGTACATGTTGCCTACCCTCGTCTGCTTTCTTGGAGGAATATGACATCGAGCCAGACCAAAGGATTACGATGATAACTTTTGTGAAACAATACTTGCACATGACTGCAGACAAAACTTCATCATATTTTCCAAGTCTCCCTGATACACCCTGTGCACTTGCCACAGCCCATTCACAGCCAAAGTGAAGATGCTCCTGAGCTTACAGTGAGAGCTGATTTCCCACAATGCCAGTGACACAGCTCTGGATCAAGTTTGCAGTCATGTCCTGTTCTGATGATACTGCACTGCACTGCCTTCTCCATTTCCAACAACATATCTTTGGGTTTTCCAACTTGTTGGTTTTCAGGTCTCAATACATAAGTAGATTTGTTGTGGATGATGACCTTCATTGTGCTCTGGAAAAGAATTTCTGATCTGGTATGGAAGAAGTAATCTCAGCCTTCCCACCAACATGGCTTTTTATGCATACTGTCACAAAGTGCAGCAGTGTATATTTCTGTTGTTATATTAAGACTGTCACTCATGCTACACCATCCTTCAAGATTAAATCTGATTTGTTTGTAATTAGAAATCAACATTTCACAATATATAATTTCATTGTTTTTATGATTAACCATTTTGCTTTAATTATGTTCAATTTGTAACAATGAAAAATACATCCTGCATACCAGATATTTACATTACAACTCATGACAATAGCAAAATTACAGTTATGAAGTAGCAATGAAAATAATTACATGGTTGGGGGTCGTCACAGCATTAGGAATATTGAGAACTACTGATCTACAGAGTTCTCCCCTGGTAATTCACAGTAATTTTCTGTGATATCTGGTTCTCTTCTTTGGTATCACAATCAGTGACATGGAGGGGTTTCAAGGGGACCCAATACTCTTCAGTCCAGGGCAAAAAGTGAGTTGTCATCTGCCCACCTGGCTCTGGTTGTTTGGAAAGTTTGTTTTGGGTGTGGATAGGTCTGTGTTTTCTGGTGTATTCATAAGTTTTGTTGCAAACATGGGAGCTGAGACAGAAACGAGTCAGGCTCAGCTGAATATATGCATGATGGTAGACACCACGTTTTGTTTCTAACTGGTCTCCTTTGAGTGTGTGAGCTTTCTATGTTTTGTGTTTACTGGTTTTCTTTTGACTACCTCTGCCACTGCCAGCTGCCAGCCACCACGGATGCTACTGCTTGCCATGGCTGCTTTAATGGTTAGGGCTCAGAATTTATCTCTGAGCTTTCTAGTCACCGGGTTCAATCTAACAGGGATTATAATAACTTTTGGGTGTGGATAATATTAAAGTTGTTTTATGCTATTCTATTTTATTGAAAAACTGGCTCTGTGGTTGGGTTATAGTTCTCCCTCTTCTATACCCAAGCATGCTTATTTAACTTCCAACTGTCCTATGTCAGGCAGGCCAACTGATTTTGTAACAGGGAAAAGATAGTGAAGCAAAACATCCCCCCTACTTCTGGTTCCATTTAGCTGCCTAAACTTTCTGCTAAGATACAAACCTTATGTCAAGATTCATAAGACTATCATGTTAACATTTTATATCTCAAGGTCTGCAAGTTTATTGGGTATGTTTAAAAATCCATAACAAAAAATGTTAACTTAAAACTCTTAGCACTGGGGATCGATCATTTAAAAATCTATGCATAGGTAATCGTAAGGAACCATGTGGCACACTGGGGTACAGCGCCATGCGGCTGGCTACCATCTTAGCTGCTGACCCTCGTCAGTGTGGGGGCGTCCATGTGGCTGGCTTCGGTACTGTTGGAGAAGATGGGTGCCATGTGACCTCACCACCAGCTTGATTAAAGGCGGGCACAAGGTATAAACCAACCAAGGAGTCAACAACATGTCTCCAGGTTATTTTGAATTAGGATGGATTTTTGTGTGATAATTTCTGTCCTGAATACAAAATCATAAAATCAAGATTTATATGAAAGATAGGACTTGAAAATAATGCTTGTTTAATAAAGGTATTAAAGCTATATGTACCTCCATGTGTTTATATACAAGATGTACCTCATGCTGGCAGTCAAATTTTGTGATGTAAGAGTCACCCAGACTTGAAAGATGTGAAGGGGTGGCACTATGTGACAGGGTTACCCAGGAGAGGGACCCCAGAAACAAGACCAACAATAAAATGGAGCCAGCTGGAGCCTAGAAGACAGGAGGTATGGGCTACCATGGGCAGAGCCCGGAAGGTGATCCTAGCCTCTTTGTAATTCTCACAGTGAGCACTACGTTCGTTGTTTGTACTGTTTGGTTTTTCCCTGTTTCTTCCCTCCTAGAGTAAGAAATGGTACTTAATTTATTTAATATTTTTGATGCCCACCAACTATTGAGAGATTTTAAATTTTTTTAAGAGAAAAATTTGAATTTTTACTGAAAATTTAAACTAGATTTTTTTTTGAAGAACAACTTTAAAAATATTTAAATTTACAAGGCTATGGAACATTTTACGCTTATGAAAATGGTCTTTATTAATATTAATGTAAAAAAATAAAGAGCTAAAGAGTTAGGGCCACAGTTATGAGCACCAAATACTAAACACCAGAAACTGGGATATTCCTATCTTGTGATGCAACAAGACCTAAACATTCTATCAAAGAGCCTATAGAATTCTCCTTACCAAAGCTCTATTTGAGTTAACAGAGACTGACTTAAGCATGTATGTTTAGCCGCCTTGGCTTTGCTAACTTTGTTAAACTTTAACTATTTTAATAAACTGAAACATAAGAAATTGTCATATTCTGGGATGGTGTACTATGGAAAGGCCAGAAAAGTAAAGATGTCAGATTCCCTATGGACTGTAGTTATGACTTAAGAGTTTTATTCTTATACTAAGAAAGCTTCAATTAGAAAATTGTTTGCTTTTTTGTTTGTTTGTTTGTTTGTTTGTTTGTTTGTTAAGGCTAAACCTATCAGGGATAAAAATGCAAATCCTAATCTTATAAAAGTTATTAATTTATTATAAACTGTTAAGGTTGATTAAGACATGTAAGTTAATAGTCACCTCATAAAGGATAAATTATTTAATGTTCTCAGAATTATGCCTGTGGCCATGCTAATTTAAAATGTAATTCATTTGCCATGACAAGCTTTATTTAGTCTGTATGTGTTTTCAAGGGTAAGCCTAAAATCAGATATATTTAATATGGTTCTCTTCAGAGAACTGCTGAATATGGCATGCAAATGTTTAATGGCTCGAGCTCCCTATGATGGAGAAAAAAGCCAGCTCCTAGAAGCAACTCTAAGGTTTCCACGTAAGACAAGTGGGACACAGACCTGGATGGTTGTGATGCTAAACCACTGGGGAAACTGCACCACCTTGCCCACCACCAGGACCCTGCCCAAACTACAGACAAGCAGGATGCTGGAAAATAATGCTTAAAAATAATTTTAAGCATTATTGCCCCACTTTGCCTAGATGTGTTGTCTGGTCCCCCAAGTTCCTACTTCTCAAAGCTTCTGTGGCCTAGCAGCTGAAGACTGACGTTGCTCTGAGAGCTCTGCCCCTGGCTAAGCCGTCAAGACCATGGAGGCCTGGGGTAAGCATCTACACAGGGGCTAAGTCTGTCATTTTAGGTAGTACGGGCCATTTGACTTCTACTCCCTGCTCATTTATCCTTCTCAGGGCTCCGCGGGCACTAATGACCAGGCTAACTGTAACTCTGTCAAGCCAGGCTAACAGTGAGCACAGTGAGTACGTTGTTTGTACTGTTTGGTTTTTCCCTGTTTCTTCCCTCCTAGAGTAAGAAATGGTACTTAATTTCTTTAATATTTTTGATGCAGTTCCCAAAGGCTGCAGCTACCTTGTTAGTCCACTTTATACATGGTAATCAGGCCTTTCTTTTCTTAGAGTTACCAGCTCTCCGCTGAGAAAGACAAACAGGTTTGCCTTGTTAACAGGCTTCATGTTAAAGGATAAACAGGTTTCAGATGCAAGTCTTTACTACACATTTATTTAAAAGAACTTGCTTTGCAATGACTACTCTCAGGAATCAACTGTAGTTTATGTAAAAAGTTCAGAGGATCTAAGAACATGTTCTAAGGTGTGGAAAGATCTAAGGATGAGAAAACTTAAAGTTAGTTCTAAGGGTTTAAGAAAGTGTTTTAAAATATGTAAATGAAAGTTGTAAGGGTATAAAAATGCCTCAGATTTCTTTCCCTTTCTATGCTATTATACTGAGATTTCAAAAGGTCAGAGATTTAACATTGAGCAGTGGAGTTCTGATAAACTGGCAAAACACCACTATTATCAGTCATAAGCTCAAGATTTCAAATTTCCTTTGGTTGTCATCCAAGTATAAAAGGTGCTTCTCATCAGGCTAAAAACCATCTCTGTCCCATCTGTATCTCCAGCCCCTGTACAGAGAAAAGAGTGTTCATGGTTTTAACCCAAAGCCATAGGGCTGGCTATGACTCAAAGGGACTTGGGTCTTCTCCCCTCCCCCCAATTACCAGGGCTATAAACCTCAAAGTTCCAAATGTTAGATTTCTTTTAAGTTGTAACCTTTAACTTCTGTCCCTAGTCTATATGTGTCCCAGCATGTTGCTACTTTGTTTCCAACCCAATTCCCGGTAAAAGAAAGTTCAACTCAGTTAACAAAACAAGCTACACGCCTAGATTGGGCAGGCCTCCCACTCCACTACTCTGTTTCCATCTATTTTATCCCATAGAACTTGCGGTTTCTCCAGACCCCCTAAGCTTCTCTCCCTGCCTCCTCTCCKTTTTCCCTCCTTTCCGGTTTTTTACCCAGTAGCTCCTCCCCAAGACTCTCAGCTCCTCCCACCCACTTCCTCCTGCCCAATCATTGGCTCAAGCCTTTATTTGAAAAGTTAAGGTGGGGAGAAGGTTCACAAGGCAACTCCTCTGCAGCCCCTCTGAGGAGTGGAATTAGCATCAAAATACAAGCCCAGGGCTATCCACAACACAACAGATTCCCACTTAGCTGACAGACACCATCCAGAAATTATCTGTGCAGTACAAACCACTCCAAATGACTGAACCCTGGGTTTGCTGAAAACTGATATGACTGTTCCCTGTCTCTTCAGCTGGATCAGCAAACCAGATGCATCCGATGAATGTCTCCAAGCCTAAAATCCCTCCTGGCCTTTGGCTAGCATTCCAGCCTTCCCGGGCCCTGATAATGACATCCTAATTTCAACAGGAAATAGTTACAGAAGAGATCATGTCACCCCTAATCCTCTATGAAAAGCTGGACTATTAGGTCAAAAGGAAACTCTGAGGCAAAGGGGACAAAATGACTACCTACAGTATCTATTGGCCGACCAGGTAAGGTATGTGCTAAAACCAAATAGACTAAGATCTATGAACAGGTAGATTCATTAGTTTAAGTAGTTCTACAATATGATAGGACACTTGACCTGTTGTTCTATGTAGAATGAAAAGGTTATTGCATTGCTTTAAGAGAAAAGTATTGTTTCTATACAAACTACTCAGGAATCATTAGAGATAATCAGGCTGTACTCAAATTATTGCAAAAAAAAAAAAAAAAAAAAAAAAAAAAAAAAAAAGGAACCTGAGATGAAATAAATGACTAGTCTCCATTCTCACTTTTGCTCTCCTCACATATAGTAACTCTGGTGTCAGCAATCATAGGATCTTTGACCTTTCTGTTTCTGCTAATCACTATTGACCCTTGCAACAGTAATGCGTAACTGGATATGTAAATTCTAATCTGGGAGTTCAGGCAGGAACACAGGGAACACCGGAGTAAAAACTCATTCAAGACACTGCCCACCAGGGCTCCACCTGAACCCAGGAGCTGAGCAGCCCCCACRGCTGTCAAGGAACCTAACCTGGCAGGGAACATCTGACCTGCAGGGAGTCCCTCAGTAAGAGGGAGTCCTGCATTCAGAGGTGAGGCCTCCACTCCCTTTGCTCCTGTGACAGTGGGAAGGGGAAGACAGGTGGGCAGGGATCACCAGAATAGAGGATTGCTTGGGACACAACCGCGCCAGGACACTGCCTGCATCCAGGAGCTCCGCAGAACTACAGCAATCAGGGGTGCTGAGATAGGCTTGCAGGCAAACAGGAGGGGCAAGCACCAGCCAGTGACAACAGGACCAACTAACATCAGAGATAACCAGATAGCAAAAGGCAAACTTAGGAACCTTAGAAATCAAGGCAATATGGCACCATCTGAACCCAATTCTCCAACAACAGCAAGTCCTGGATACCCCAACACGCCAGAAAAGCAAGATTTGGATTTAAAATCACAGGTCAGGATGCTGATGGAGGGCTTCAAAGAGGACATAAATAACTCCCTTAAAGAAATACAGGAGAACACAGGTAAACAGGGAGAAGCCCTTGAAGAACTAAAGGAAAACACAACAAAACAGGTGAAAGAATTGAACAAAGCCATCCAGGATCTAAAGAAGGAGGTAGAAACAATAATGAAATCACAAAGGGAGACAACTCAGGACATAGAAAACCTAGGAAAGAAGTCAGGAGTCATGGATCCAAGCATCAACAACAGAATACAAGAGATAGAATCTCAGATGCAGAAGATACCATAGAAAGCATTGATACAACAGTCAAAGAAAATGGAAATGCAAAAAGCTCCTGACCCAAAACATCCAGGAATAACATGACAAAATGAGAAGACCAAACCTAAGGATTACAGGTATAGAAGAGAGTGAAGATTTCCAACTTAAAGGTCCAGTCAATGACTTCGAAAAAGTTATAGAAGAAAACTTCCCTAACCTAAAGAAAAATATGCCCATGAACATACAAGAAACCTACAGAATTCCAAATAGATTTGACCAGAAAAGAAATTCCATCCTTCACATAATAATTAAAACACCAAATGTACTAAACAAAGAAAGAATATTAAAAGCAGAAAGGGAAAAAGGGCAAGTAACATATAAAGGTAGACCTGCAGGAAGTATACCAGAGTTCTCACTAGAGACTATGAAAGCCAGAAGATCCTGGGTATATGTCATAAGGATCCTAGGGGAACACAAATGCCAACACAAACTGCTATATCCAGCAAATCTCTCAATTACTGTAGATGGAGAAACCAAGGTATTCCATGACAAAACCAAATTTACACAGTATATTTCCACAAATCCAGCCCTTCAAAGGATAATTAATGGAAAACACCAACAAAAAGAGGGAAACTACACACTAGAAAAGCAAGAAATTAATCTACTTTCAACAAAACCAAAAGAAGATAACCACACAAACATAAAAATTGCATCAATAATAGCAGGAAGCAATCACTATTTCTTAATATCTCTTAACATCAATGGACTCAATTCCCCAATAAAAAGATATAGACTAACAGGCCGGATACGTAAACAAGAACCAACATTCTGCTGCATACAGGAAAGACATCTCAGTGTCAAAGACAAACACTACCTCAGYGTAAAAGGCTGGAAAACAGTTTTCCAAGCAAATGGTCCCAGGAAACAAGCTGGAGTAGCCATTTTAATATCCAATAAAATAGACTTTCAACCAAAAGTCATCAAAAAAGACACAGAAGGATATTCATCAAAGGAAAAATCTACCAGAAAAAACTCTAAATTTTGAACAACTATGCTCCAAATACAAGGGCAACCTCATTCATAAATGAAACTTTACTAAAGCTTAAAGCACACATCACACCCCACGCAATAATTGTGGGTGACTTCAACACCCTACTCTCATCAATAGACAGATCAGGGAAATACAAATTAAACAGAGACACAGTGAAACTAACAAAAGTTTTGGACCAAATGGATTTAATAGATATCTATAGAACATTTCATCCTTAATCAAAAGAACATACCTTCTTCTCAGCACCTCATGGTACCTTCTCCAAAACTGACCATATAATTGGTCACAAGACAGACCTCAGTAGATATAAGAAGATCGAACTAATACCATGGCTCTTATCAGATCACTATGGACTAAGGCTGGTCTTCAATAGCAACAAAAATAACAGAAAGCCCACATACACATGGAAGCTGAACAATGCTCTACTCAATTGGTCAAGGAAGAAATAAGGAAATAAATCAAAACCTTTTTATAATTTAAATGAAAATGAAGGCACAACATACCAAAATTTATGGGACACAATGAAAGAAGTGCTAAGAAGAAACTCATAGCTCCGAGGGCCTCTAAAAAGAAGCTGGAGAGAGCATACACTAGCAGCTGAATAGCACACCTGAATACTTTAGAAGAGAAAGAAGCTAATACACCCAAGAGGAATAGAAAGCAGGAAATCATCAAACTCAGGGCTGAAATCAAGCAAGTTGAAACAAAAAGAACTATACAAAGAATCAACAAACCAGGAGCTGGTTCTATCAACAAGATAGATAAACCTTTAGCCAGACTAAGCAGAGGGCACAGAGATAGTATTCAAATTAACAAAATCAGAAATGAAAAGGGAGAAATAACAACAAAAACTGAGGAAATTAAAAAAAATTACCAGATCCTACTACAAATGCCTATACTCAACACAACTGGAAAATCTGGATGAGATGGACAATTTCCATTTGGACAGATACCAACTACCAAAGTTTAATCAGGATCAGATACACCATCTAAAGGGTCCCATAACCCTAAAGAAATAGAAGTGTTCATTGACAGTCTCCCAACCAAAAAAAGCACAGGACCAGATGGTTTTAGTACAGAATTCTATCAGACCTTCAAAGAAGACCTAACACCATACTCTTCAAACTATTCCACAAAATAGAAACAGAAGGAACACTACCCAACTCCTTCTATGAAGCCACAATTTCGCTGATACCAAAACCACACAAAGATCCAACAAAGAAGGAGAACTTCAGGCCAATTTCCCTTATGAATATTGATGCAAAAATACTAAATAAAATTCTTGCCAACCGAGTCCAAGGACACATCAAAACGATCATTCATTATGATCCAGTAGGCTTCATCCCAGGGATGCAGGGATGGTTCAATATACTGAAATCCATCAATGCCATCCACTACATAAACAAACTCAAAGAAAAAAAACCACATGGCCATTTTATTAGATGCTGAAAAAGCACTGCACAAAACTCAGCATCCCTTCATGTTAAACATCTTGGAAAGAACAGGAATTCAAGGCCATACCTAAACATAATAAAAGCAATATACAGCAAACCGGTAGCCAACATCAAACTAAATGGAGAGAAACTTGAAGCAATGCCACTAACATCAGGGATGAGGCTGCGCTCTCTCTCCATACTTATTCAATATAGTACTTGAAATTCTAGCTAAAGCAATTAGACAACAAAAGGAGGTTAAAGGGATACAAATTGGAAAGGAAGAAGTCAAATTATCACTATTTGGAGATGATATGATAGTATACTTAAGTGACCAAAAAAACTCTACCAAAGAACTCCTACAGCTGATAAACAACTTCAGCTAACTGGTTTGATATAAAATTAACTCAAGCAAATCAGTAGGATAAACAGGCTGAGAAAGAAATTAGGGAAATGACACCCTTCACAATAGCCACAAACAATATAAAATATCCTGGTGTGACGTTAACCAAACATGTGAAAGATCTGTATGACAGGAACTTCAAGTCTTTGAAGAAAGAAATTGAAGAAGACCTCAGAAGATGGAAAAATATTCCATGCTCTTGGATTGGCAGGATTAATATAGTAAAAATGGCCATCCTGCCAAAAGGAATTCAATGCAATCCCCATCAAAACCCCAACTCAATTCTTCATAGGGTAGAAAGAGCAATTCTCAAATTCATCTGGAATAACAAAAAAACCAGGATAGCTAAAACTATTCTCAACAGTAAAAGAACTTCTGGAGCAATCAGTATCTCAAACAGTACTAGAGAGCAATAGTGTTAAAAACTACATGGTATTGGTACAATGACAGGCAGGTAGATCAATGGAATAGAATTGAAGACCCAGAAATGAACCCACACAATTATGGTCACTTGATCTTTGACAAAGGAGCTACAACCATCCAGTGGAAAAAAGATAACCTTTTCAACAAATGGTGCTGGTTCAACTGGAGGTCAGCATGCAGAATAATGCAAATAGATCCAGTCTTATCTCCTTGTACTAAGCTCAAGTCCAAGTGGATAAAAGACCTCCACATAAAACCAGACACACTGAAACTAATAGAAAAGAAACTGGGGAAGACCCTTGAGCACATGGGCACAGAGAAAATTTCCTGAACGGAACACCAATAGCTTATGCTCTAAGATCAAAAAATGACAAATGGGACCTCATAAAATTACAAGTTTCTGTAAGGCAAAGAACACTGTCAATAGGACAAAACAGCAACCAACAAATTGGGAAAAGATCTTTACTAACCCTACAACTGACAGAGGGCTTATATCAAAGATAAACAAAGAACTCAAGAAGGTAGACTCCAGAAAGCCAAATAACCCTATTAAAAATGGGGTACAGAGCTAAACAAAGAATTTTCATCTGAGGAATATCGAATGGCTGAGAAGCACCTAAAGAAATCTTCAACATCCTTAGTCATCAGGGAAATGCAAATCAAAAAAACCATGAGATTTCACCTCACACCACTCATAATAGCTAAGATCAAAAACTTAGGAGAAAACAGATGCTGGCGAGGATGTGGAGAAAGAGGAACACTCCTCCAGTGCTGGTGGGATTGCAAGCTGGTACAACCACTCTTGAAATCAGTTTGGTGGTTCCTCAGAAAAGTGGGCATAACAATACTGGAGAACCCTGTTATACCACTCCTGGGCATATACCCAGAGGATTCTCCAGCACATAATAAGGACACATGCTCCACTATGTTCATAGCAGCCCTATTTATAATCCAAAAGCTGCAAAGAACCCAGATATCCCTCAACAGAGGAATGGATACAGAAAATGTGGTGTATTTACACAATGGACTACTACTCAGCTATTAAAAACAATGAATTCATGAAATTCTTAGGCAAGTGGGTGGAACTGGAGAATGACATCCTGAGTGAAGCGACCTAATCACAAAAGCACACACATGGTATGCACTCACTGATAAGTGGATATTAGCCCTAAAGCTCGGGATACTCAAGAAACAATTCACATAGCATATGATGCCCAAGAAGAAGAAAGGAGAGGCCCCTGGTCCTGGAAAGGCTCAGTGCAGCAATGCAGGGGAATACCAGGACAGGGAAACGGGAAGGGGGTGATTGGGGAACAGGCGGAGTGAAGAGGGCTTATGGGACTTTCGGGGAGGGGGGATCCAGGAAATGGGATATCATTTGAAATATAAATAAAGAATATACCAAATTTTTTAAAAAAAAAAAAAGAAAGAAAGAAAGACAATCACTGTGGAGGTTCCTTGGAAAATTAGACATCAATCTACTACAAGATCAAGCTATATAGCTCTGGGGCATATACCCAAAGGACTCTATATCCTACCACAGAGATAACTGCTTGTTCATGTTTATTGCTTGTGTATTTGCAACATGCAGGAAATGAAAATAATATAGATGTCCACCAGTGAATTTCTTATTTAATGATATGGAATATCTGTAAATACTGATATATCATTGTAAATAGTGGAATAAAGTAACCCAGACTCAGAAAAAAAATTCTAATCTGGGGGCCACTAAACTGATGGTTATTATATCCCAATATAAACAGTTACCTACTACAGACTCAAGGATTTTACTCAGGATACAACTCAAAAGATAAATGTGAAGGATAAAGTTATGCTTTAAGTTTAAGTTACTGTGTTTAAATGATCTATAAAACAAAAATACCTCTAATGTGTAAGCTGCACTTGCCCAAGGACAGATAACTTCCTGGAAATGCTGACTAGTGTAATTTGGCTCCCTATTCTGAATCCTGGGTGTGGACCAGTGTCTATCATCTCAGCCAATATTTAATAAAGCTTGTTTTTAATTTGACCCAAAAATTGTGGGAGTGGTCTAATTCTTGAATGGTGGGATTAATAGCGTGATCCACTGAACCTGCCCAAGTTTTTTATTCTAAAATAATCTCTTCATTATTTGTTAATCTGTCTTAAATATTTGAATTTTAGCATGAATGTCAAATAAACCCACTATGTAATATTACCCAGTATTCAATAGCTATTTCATGAGAGGAGACTGTGGTTTAAAGACATAACCAATGACACAAGATTGCAAGAAAGCAAGAAAGGATAACATACAGAAACAGCCACAAGAAGAAATGACTTTGACTTGAGACTGTTGGTAGCAACAAAAAGATGAAGGAAGGTTGTGCTTTGAGGCTGGGAGATGGATCCCTAAAASCCTCCCACTTTTCCTTCTTTGWTTTATTCTCTTTCAATTAGTCATATAAATCAGATAGTACATTTTACAGAACAAAACTATCCAAAGTCATTTGCTCATTCAAGCTTCCTCTATCATAATGCACGTGCATGTGTCATCTAGTCATTGTCCCTGTCATTTAGCAATGAAGTCCAGAGAATCAGTGCAAGCATGCTAACACTTCATCTTCTCCATTGATGTAACAACGTGCCCTTCATCTCTGACACAGGCTCTCACGTTTCCTGCCAGCATCCATGAAATAGGAAAAATAACCTGTTAGTTAGAAAGCAGGTTAAAAACCTCAAACACCTCACACTTTTAATGCAAAATTATGAAGAAAATGAGATGCTACTGATACTTTGCTTTCCACTGATGAAGAGATGTCTTTAACTGAGCTGAGTGCAAGAAGAGAGGCAAACACAATGCTACAAGATCCAGTACTTGGCTATCCAAACCAAAACGCTGATGCTGCTTTCAGTACTAGCTTTTCTAGAAACCTCCACATGCAGTCAATCAATAACTTAGTTGCACTCGTTGATTATCTTCCAGACTCAGTTCTGCATCTTTACTATTACCACTCTAGTTTATAATCACAGAACCTCTCAATTAGTTACTTAGAAAGTCTTCATGTGGTACCCCTGTCACTAATCAAACTCATTCCAATTCATTTTCCACTTATGTGAGATCTTTTCCCCCCTCATAAATAACAAAGATAATTATGTCACTATTCAGAAAAGTCTTAATATGATTTCTGATTGCACCAAGAATGAAAACCCAATAATACACAAGTCATGCCTGGAATATGACTTTATACATCATTCCACCCCTACCTGCGAAAAATGAAATCTTCAAGATCCACAAATTCTCCAATATCTCTGCTTTTTTGCATATCATTGCATTTGAAGTACATGTATCTATCTCCCATACATTTTCCCTTCTAACTCTTTCTCTTGTTAACCTTAGGCTTCAAGTTTTCCTTTCTTTGGGAACTTTCCCAACATCTAAAACGTGGTTAAAAAAACTAACCCCATATCTAGCATAGGTAATTTAGAAATAAGTACCTGGTGCTTTCTTCAAACACCAAACTCTTCGCTTACACATTAAATGCTAATTTCTATCTCCTAGTCCTCCTCTGTAAGGCTGTAAACAACATTTAGCATGATAAATAATGTGCTCTTATTTCTATACTAAGGTTCTTGAACATAGTATGTGTTCTATAGAATTTGTTGTCAAATAAATGAATGAATGAATAAATGAATGAATGAAGGTCTTATCTCTGCCAACAAAAACAATCCCAAGTGGTGACATATGAACTTGATAAACTTACAATGATCATATACTATACTCAGAACAAAAACAAGACTTTGTATTTTGTTTCTCATTTTATATAGATCAAAATAAGGCTTAATTTTTCAAAAGATGTAATCAGYAGAATAAAAGTGTTCCTCATAAACTGGGGACAGAGCCTCAAGAGCCATAGTGCAGGCCCAGCATTAAACAAATAAAAYACAGGGCCAGAAGCCAGAGGCTGGATAGCCCGGAGGCCTAGGATATAGCCAAATACAGATGRAAAAAGAGTCAATGGAATTATTTCTAATGATATTCTGCTATACTGATAGAGTGTTATCTAGCAGAACTGTCATCGGAGAGGCTTCGCCTAGCAACTGGTGTAAATGGACACAGAGACCCACAGTCAGACATTATGCAGAGGATACACAAACACAGGAAGAAAGAATTGTAGGAGCCGGATGGGTCAAGGATGCCAAGAGAAAACCTACTGAATCAGCCAACCTGAATCCATAGGGGCTCATAGAGCCTGAACTGCCAACCAGGAAGACTTCAGAGGACTGACCTAGGCCCACCACACAGATATTGACAAAGGAAGCAAGAGCTGCCTCTGACTCTGTTGCCTGCCTTTGGGACCCTTTCCCCCAACTGGGTTGCCTTGTCTAGCCAAAATAGAAGAGGAGGTTCCTGGTTTTACTGCAACTTGATATGCCAATGCTGCTTCATAGGCACAGAAAGCCATCCTTTTCTGAAGAGAAACCAAGGACAAGTGGATGGGAGGAGAGAGAGGGGTCACGCAGGGGAAGGAACTGGAGGGGAGGAGGGAGAAGAAACTGCAGTTGGGATGTAAAGTAAACATCCAAAAAATGTATACACACACATATGCAAAACCATTCATTCCAAGTATATAAAACCAAGTATCTCTAAGTTACTGCCATTAGTCTTAAATAGCATGTAATACTAAAAATTTAAATGGATAGGATCTCAAATAAAATATTAAAACAAGCCAAAAAGATGGCTCACTGAGTCGAGTGCTTTCTGGACAAGCTCAGGGCCTGAGTTTGGCTACACATGATACACTCAAAAGCTAGGCACAGGTGTGAGTGCCTATAATCTCAGTGCTGGGGCACAAAGACAGGTCTTTCTGATCTTCCAATCTAGCAAAGGCAGCAAGCTTCAGGTTCAGTTAGAGCCCCTTTTCAACAAGAGAAGGTGGAGAGGCAACCTAGGCATGATCCCAAAGTCAACCGTTTGCCTCCATACCCATCTGCCCAAGTGAGCAGTCAACTGCACCTATATACACATATATAATATATATATATATGTTTGTGTGTGTGCGTGTGCGTGTGCACACGCACACCACATACGAGATGTTAAAAAGGTAATTAGGTGGGAGTTTATTGATATACTCATGTATTTTTAAAACATACTGAAAATGTGATGCCCTGTAGAAACAAAATCCTATAGCCTGAGGTAGAGCTTTTATAGTTTTAAAATATTTTAAACTATACCATAATTTTAAAATTGTACCTAACAAAATGCTTCAGGCATTCTAAGGAAAAGAAATTCATACGCGCAAAAGTACACAACTATGATCACCTCTTATTTAACACTTTTAGCATATATTACTGACATGAATTTGCTTTAAGTCTACCACACTGTATATTTTCTTTATAGCTTAATATGACCATCAAATGTCAACACCTYCTTTAMAAATTTATGTATCATTGAAGGGAAACATTTTAAAGCATACGTTATGTTGACACGTATTTTCAAACTGACAAGAACTCACAGTCATGAGTTTACATTTTCTAAAGTAATACAGCATCCAAAGAGATGAAACTAGTCTGATACAGTTTCACTGTCCAGTAGTTGTGATAGCCAGGATCCTAACAGTCCCAATGAAGAGATCTTTAAAAAGTTATTCCTGCCTGACACTATTAATAATTCTATGATGTGCTTACAGACAGRAGCCTAGCACGTCTGTCCTCTGAGAGGCCCAATATGCAGTTGCCTGAGACAGAGACAGACCCTTGCACCCAACCATTGGACTGAAGTCAGGAACCCCTGAGGTGTGTAGCAGTGGGTGATGGGGAACTGGGGA